>PVJC01020023.1:6553-29714 GCA_004026665.1 Murina feae
CCCCCCCCCCCCCCGCAAGCCTGGTTGCCCCTCATGCCCCCCCCTCCGGTCTGGTTGCCCCACGCAGCCTACTGTCCAGTCGTTCGGCCGTCCCTCACTAACCCCCCTGCTGGCCTGGTCATAGGCAGCCATCTTATGAGGGCCTTGGGGTTAATTTGCATATTACCTGTTTATTATATAGGATAAATGTCAACCCCATCCACTTTGGTGAGTTTCCACTATACTTGTTGGTCTGCACACAAGTGAGACTTCTTCATTTGATTTTTGGGTCTTACCCTTACATGAACTCCTCCCTTCTTTATCTATCAGGGCAACTTCAGTTCAGTGCTTTTTATAAAGCCTCTACTCTGACTGCTTTATATTAATTTTTACCAAATCAAATTTTTAAATTGGTGGTCATTTATTTTTTCCAAATAAAAAAAACATGGTATAATCTCATAATCACATACACATTTATCAATGAATAACCCAATTTTTCAAGAAATATTGACAGAACTCTAAGAGTTGTTGTTGGCACTGAGGATAGTGCTGATTATAACCAAAACCTCTTCGTGGAGCTTTTAGTTTACTACTTTTCTTACATATTAACTTTATCTTTTCAGGTCATATTGCTCAAAGTAAACTAAAAGAACTATTGTCATTGAGCACTAAATTAAGCATAGACTTCTTACTGCTCAAGACCAAAGAGAGGAACAGTAGTTTGCCATAGCACATTGTAATCATACCATTCAGAAAAGAAAACTCTGATTTTAAAAAAGTAGATCACCTGAGTCATTCTACTAAGGAACTGGAAAACATTTTATGGAAGTTTACACCAGCTCAATGACACGCCTTCTTCAAGAGCCACTTGACAAAATGCCCTATAATTTAAATAACTTTGGCACCAGGCCCTGGCCAGGTCGCTCAGCTGGTTAGAACATTGTCCCAGACACCAAGGTTCAATCTCCATTCAGGGTATATATAAAAATCAACCAATGAATGCATAAATAAATAGAGGGACAAACTGCCCTTCCTCTCTCTCTTTTTCTTTAAAATCAATCAATCAATCAATCAATCAATCAATAATGTCAGCACCAGTTAGTGGTAGAAACATGGGTTTCTTTTGGCCTAAATTGCAAGCCCTGAGCTTTATTGAAATAATAAGCTACAATGAGCTCCCAAACCATTTTTCAATTAAAAACATATACATTATGCAAATAGCTAAAGTTTAAATTAAATAAATATCAATATTTAAGCAGATACTCTTCAGGCTCTTTGAAAACAAAATAGAAATAACATCAACTGATTCACTGCTCTGATGGCTTTAAAGAGAAACCTTCTCATCCATGGCCTGCTTAATTTTGACTTGACTTCAGTTTTCCATCATCTGTCTTTTGAGAGAATCATCTCATGTTCTGTGGTTTACTTCCTTGACTCAGCAGGACATAGTCCAGAATTCCTTCTCAGTAATCCCTTCCAGGGGACCCCCAAGAGACCCATAAAGTCACCTTGGCATACAAACATGTTTAGAATCTCCCTAAAATGAGAAGAAATAATTTCAAATTTCCCTCCTTCCATCTGATTCATGTCATATTTAAAAGGAGCAAGCCTATTAATTTACAGTCTCTTTGCTGGTTGCCCTAGCAACTCTCTGTAACCACCCCTGTCCCTCAGAGTCATGCATCCTATAGAACATCCGAAATTTGCATATAATATTAATTGGCTTATATCCTCTAAGGATAAAATGGATAAGAACAATGTACAGAGCAAAGAAACAAAACCAGGATTAACAAATCTGTGTCCTATTTGAAACTTTTTCAGCTGGCAAGTGTATCGGAGGTTCCTTTGAGCAGCAAGGCTGTATTTTGAAAAGCAAACTGGCATTGCTAATAAAATATTCAAGGTTATGCAGAGAATGCCAACTGTCAGTCAGGGATTTAATGGCTTTGCAGCATTCTTTCATACTCCTAACTGTTTCTTCTTGCTTCAAAATGGAAATAACTCTATATTGAAGGAATACTAATGTGCATCCAAAATGTTTTACAAAGATTATGATAAAAGATTTTTGGAGACAGGATTTTCAGTCTCAGTGTCTCTTTGAGTTCTCTGAGCAGCCACTTCCTGCAGGAGGACGGATGGCACTGCTTCCAGTTTCAGCTAAATGTCCCGACTGTTCAAGTGAGAAAGCATCGCGTGGCTTCTGCAGCCGGTGCACTCCATCATCTTGTCCATGAGCCGGAAAGTTCATGCTCTTTAAAGACAAATGGTTCACACGATATTTTTATGATTAGATCTTCAGGTCCTGTTAGAAACTGGGCCTGGAACCATGCCTTTTCCACCAGCCTGGCCGCAGGTAGACTTCAGGACAGCCTTTCCATCTCGGTAACCACGTTCAGTTTCTCGTCTTGGTATTTATCAAGCACGATTCCCCGGAGGGAGAACTGCATTAGTGTAGCTCATCTTTTCTTGCCAGGCCACGGATCATAAGTCACTAACTAACCATGACTTATCTGTCCCCGAACCAGGACTCCCATATTCCAATCAGTTGGGGTCCAGGGCCAGCTAGGACTATTTGATTAAAGCCCAGGCTCTCAAGTCTATCCTGAGGTAGGGGCAAGGGATAAAGGGTATAAAAATGCCATGAAACACATCTAACACAGCCCATCAGGCGCAAAACGCTGAACTACTTCATGGGGGACTAATCACATTTAAATAATTCCACCAATGGTAGAGCCTGCAAGGCACACACACACACACACACACACACACAAATAAGGATATAATCAAAATGGAGATGATATTGACACCTACATACATACTTTAATTAGATGCCCTAGGACATACAAATGTAGTTAGTGAGACTTTCTTTTTTCAGAAAGCTGGTGTATACATAATCACTTCTTTCAAAATTGGCAACAACCTCCTGACATCACTTCAGACATAGCCTGTAGTCCTTCTTGCTTCACTATATCACTAGACTTCATTCACTTCTCCTTCAAATGGCAATACTGCCAGACAAATTTCCAAACCAATGCAATGACTTTCAAAACTATCTTTCTGTGTCGCTTTGAAATCATGTTATTCATTCGTTCAATCAGATGAGCCAAAACATTTGCCTTCCTCAAGCCCACCATCAGCTCTGCATCCTCACCCCAGAAAACGATCCTGTTCCCACTGACAGAATAGGGTGGCATTCACCTTGACATAACCTCTCAGCTTGAGTGTCTTTCTCCAAATTCTCCCATGCACAATCACCACTTCACTTTAAAATATTGCTCTCTTTCCCAAGCTTCTCCCTCTCTTCTGCTTCTGAGGAAAAGATGAACAATGCTTCTTGTTCATCACATACCCTGTTTTTTGAGTCCGTCTAATCTCATTTCTGCACCTTCAATATCTTGCTCTCTACTGCTTATTAACTCAACCACTATAATCATAAAGCAATATAAAACAGCTATGACAAATGAAATGTCCTTGAAATGCCCTCTTCTTTATGGGGTAACAGTTTCAGTACCTCACTGACAATAATGTAAAACTTGCAAGAAAAAAAACTAATCATACCAAGTACATCTTGGATTTTGTAGGATAACAAGGGGTGTCATGCCACACACAAGGCGGAGATTTTCACTCTGAAATATCCCCATTAAACACATCTCTGCAGTCTCTCTCCTTGACCATCAGCCACTGTATCTTGCCTTGCAACCCTCCCACAGGAAAGGGCTAGACCAGCCCTTCCTGTTTCTCCCTCTTGTGTTTGGCAGAGTTAATTTTTTTGCTCCACCATGAAACATAGCCCTTCCTCTGAATCACCTTCTCATAAAAGTTCTTCCCCAAAACCTCCTCTGACCCCAGACACTAAGGACATGCCCAGTTTCTCCAGAGAATATATGAATATATGCCCTCTCTTTCTGATTTCTAACCATGAACTTCCTCTTCATTCCCTGCAATGGATTTATCTAATTTTATTATTTTATATATCTTCTCAGAACCATTTTAAACCTTCCTCTACGAACTCTTGCCTTGGGGATGTGATCATAAAAGCAGAGCTTGAAGTCAGATAATCCTTGGTTCGAATCCAATTCTACCACTTAAAAATTGCACAGCCTTAGCTGTTCCTCCACTGATTTAATAACCAGCATCTCCCTTTGTGTTCTGGAATTTCGTGATAGCACTGTATTAGGTTGTTAGAAAAATAAAGTGAGTGAAAACCTGTAAAGCCACACCATAGAGTAACTGAATCTAGTAGGAGATAAGTAAGACTCAACCCTCTCCCACCAAAGGTGACGATCTTCTCTGTTAGTGTCTCCTATGTCCTCAGTAACCATTCTTTCACTGGTTTTGCCTTTTACTGGGTTTGCCTCCTCCTATCTGCTAAATGTGAGCATATGCCAAAGTCCTTAAGAGTTAGGACCTCCTACTTCCTTCTTCTCCCTCTTCCCCCTCCTGTCTCTCTCTCTATCTCTCTGCCTCTCTCTGAAAACTCACCAGCACTATAGCTTTGAGATATATATAGCCATAACCTTTCTTCTATGCTTCTGTGCCTCCCGCTTCTCTTAAAATCTCCATTTGTCTAAAAAGAAACCTGCCTCTCTCTAGACATACCATATTTTCTGGCATATAAGACGACCCCCAATTTTTGAGAAGATTTTCCTGGGTTAAAAAGTCCGGACGGAGACTGTATGCGGCACAAAAAGGAGCCAACCAGAGATACTTGCGGTCTCCGTCCGGCTCCATTGAAATGAATGGAGTGCGGCCATTTTTGAGCTCCCCCCACCATATGCAGCAACCACAGATTTTCCAGTCCAGCTCGGAAGTTTCAGGACCTGCCCTATAAGACAACCCCTGACTTTTGAGAAGATTTTCCTGGGTTAAAAAGTCATCTTATACACCAGAAAATACGGTACTTTTCTCTATAAATGTTGCCATTATTCTAGCAAGGAAAATTACACACCAACTTATGCCTAGAAGGTCAAGTCCACAGTCCTTTGGGCATATCATGTCAAAGCCTCTGCAACCAGCCTCCAGCCTTAGCTGTTCCTCCACTGAACCCCAGAAACACCAGCAAACAGTGCTGCTCACCTTTGCCCTCCCAGGTCCTCTTGCCTAGAATATTCTCCATATGTCCCCCAACTTTAACTTATATCCCAAGTTCCCCCTAAGACTAGATCAATTTCCACCTTTCCTTGAATTCTTCCTCAGTTGCTCCAAACTTTCCCTGCCAATGTTTGCAGTGGTTATGATTTATATGCACTTATTGGTATTGTTTGGTAAAGGAAAAGAGGGGCAATGCTAGAGAGAAGGAAACTTTAAATGCCCCTGAAGCTGTCATAATCCTAGCCACTGAGCTAGGACCTTTCATAACATTCCTGAGAGGTAGATACTACTGCTGCCTCTGTAATGGTTGCAGGGCTAGAGGCCTTCATATTTGTCACATTTGGGAATCATTGAATGATACTTTCTCATGTGTTGTTTCCAATTTTCAAAGTCTTTGGGATAGTCTCTGCCTAAAATGTGTCATACCAGAATTATACAGCTACATGTAAGCTATTTCGCTCTGTTCTTCACCATTTAGCCAAGCAAGAGGTTGGGTCTCTCCAACTTTAGTCCATAAAGCTGTCACTTCGATCCTCATGGACAATTTAGAGTGACATGCCCATAGGCATGTCAAGAAGAAATACATATAAATGTCATAGTCAAATATTTGTTGTCAATTTATTCTGCTTTTTCTGTTGCTGCGATTTTAATGAGCACACTGCAGGCTCTCATGTGGGACCCGCTACCCATTAGAGAATGTTGCTGCATACATGAGGTAAGCGCTTGCCTGTCACAGAGTGACTTGCTGACAAAATGAAGAGTATGCCTTATTTCTTCAACGTGACAAGAGGCAATGGTGCAAACTTTTGTAAATGACTCACAAAATGGGTGCCATAACCCACTTACACTTTTTAAAACTCAAGACCCAAAAAGAGAAAGTGAGGTTATCCCATGTTCTCTAATCACTGCGATACATTTGCTGGGTTTTCACATGTTCTTTAACCACTGCGATACATTTCCTAGGTTATCACGTATTCTCTAACCACTGCGATACATCTGCTAGGTTCACGTGTTCTCTAACCACTGCGATACATTTGCTGGGTTTTCACATCGTCTTTAACCACTGCGATACATTTGCTAGATTTTCATGTGTTCGTTAATCACTGCAATACATTTCCTAGCACCAATACTGGTAGAGTTGTCTCAAAAGCTGAGCTTCTCGCCCTAGCTGGTTTGGCTCAGTGCATAGAGTATCGGACTGTGGACTGAAGGGTCCCAGGTTCCATTCCAGTCATGGGCACATGCCTGGGTTGTGGGCTCCATCCCCAGTTGGGGGTGTGCAGGAGGCAGCCAATCATTGATTTTCTCTCATCATTGATGTTTCTATCTCTCTCTATCTCTCTCTCTCCCTCTCTCTTCCTCTCTAAAATCAATACAAATATATTTTTTTTAAATGTGCTTCTTACCTTATACCAATGGGGGGAAAAAGTGATCTATTGTTCTCTCACAATTATTTATACATTTTCTCTTTATCTTAGTAATTTTTGATAAAGCAACAAGAAGGTAGGTGCCAATAAGTCATTTGCTTATAAATTTACTCACTATTCACATTTGTTTCTAAATTGTAGATGCTTTAAATAAACTAAAATATATGATCTGCAAAGTTCACAGAGGAGACTGTACAAGACACCCTGGCAATATAGTGGTCAGAAACGCTGAAGAGCAGGCTTAACAGCAGAATCCACATGTCTACAGGGCTCAGAATATGCTTGCTTCCTACCCACAATGCAGTGAGCCGCAATAATTATATGTACATTAAAGAAACCACTTTCCTTCCAAAGAAGAAACACTTTCAGAATGAATGTACCTATATGGATTTTTTTTAATCACCATGGCAACTTTTATTCTTTCAGTATATGAATCTGTTAATAGTTTGAAACAATGTGAAGGAAGACATCTCCTGAAAATAACAGGTAGTGTTTGGTCCATTTTTAAACTGATACTGCAGAAAAATACAAAACTCTGAGGAAATGATTACATTGGCATTCAGAGCATAGAAAAACAGGTCCAGGTAATATCACCTACCACGGCCTTCCCGGGTAACACCTGGTGGCACAGCTCTCTGCTGTGATTACAGACAGAGCACCGTGTTCAGCTGGAAAATATAGGCTTCAGGTTTTTTCCTACTGATCTGACTATCTCTTGCTGTATAAGTGAACTTTCATTTGTGACTAGAGGCTGCTGAGCTTCTTAGAGAATATATTGCTTTGGGTAAGTTAAATCGCCCAGTATCTGATGTCAATAACAGGTATGCTGATTGTCCCAGAAAACAGCATCTCTGTTTCCCTCATCACTATGTGGTTGGTTTTCTCCAAATTTAATATTGAATAATAATAAATAATGAAACACAGCTGCTCGCAAATGGCTTCTCATCAACATAACTGGAATAAAAATCATTGTTTCCGCAATGATTTACTTTGGCATAGAATAACCTCAGTTAAATAAAATCGGAAAACTGGTGAAATCCTGACACTGCATTGAAGCCTGTACTGGCATTAAGGAGACCAGTCAGCATTGTTTAAACACAGACACCACTTAATGCAAAAGGAATCAACTTCCTGTGAGCTTGGTTAGCCAATTGTATCCTGATGTATATTTTGTATTTCTATTTCTAAATAAGTAAATCAAGGAAAAGAGAAGTATAGGGCTTTCCCCACATCACATAGCTCACCAAGGGCAGAATCAGGGCCAAAATCCAGATCTCAAGACACTCTGAACAGTGTTGTTTTTGCCCTCGATAATTCAAGTTGCAATTGGCATCTTGTTTTTAGATCAGTTTTCTAATCTCCCGGCTGCCCACATGCTTTCTATCCTTTTATCCAAAACCCTTAATCATAGCAATGACTTTTCATGACAATTTTCTGTCAGGAACCCTGAGACATTATCTGCCACTGTGTGCTGAGGGAAAAAACCTTTTACTTTCAATCAGAGATATGGCCTATAGACTTGCAGTTTTGATTATCTCCTGTTATCTCCTCATAGCACTTATTCCCAGCCTGTCATTATCTCGTGTACTTGCATAGCATGTGCCTCCCTCTACAAGTTCATTAAGAGCAGTACATATATCTGTATTGTTTAAGTATGAGTCTCCAGAATTTAGCAGGATTATAACTGGCACACAGTAGGTGACCAAGAAATTTTTGTTGAATAAACTATAAATTCAGAAGACACTCTTTTTTTTTCTTTATTGATTAAGGTATTACATATGTGTCCTTATCCCCCTACTTCCCCTCCCACCCCTCCACTCATGCCCTCACCCCCCTTGTTGCCTGTGTCCATCCATTGGTTAGGCTTATATGCATGCATACAAGTCCTTTGATTGATCTCTTCCCCCATACCCCTCTCTTACTTTTCCTCTGAGGTCTGACAGTCTAATCGATGCTTCTCTGTCTCTGGATGTGTTTTTGTTCATCAGTTTATGTTGTTCATTATATTTCATAAATGAATGAGATCATGTGATACTTATCTTTCTCTAACTGGCTTAGCATAATGCTCTCCAGTTCCATCCATGCTGTTGCAAATGGTAGGAGTTCCTTCCTTTTTATAGCAGCATAGTATTCCATTGCACAGATGTGCCACAGTTTTTTAATCCACTCATCTCCTGATGGGCACTTAGGCTGTTTCCAAATCTTAGCTATGGTGAATTGTGCTGCTATGAACATAGGGATGCATATATCCTTTCTGATTGCTGTTTCTGGTTTCTTGGGATATATGCCTACTCTCTTTACAAAGTGAAAATTTATCATGCAAGTTAGAGTTCAAAAAACATAGTCAGAATCCTATATTAAACTCTCCAAAGTAAAATATACCTTTTTAAGCTATGTAAATGAAAGACAGTCATCATTTAAAGCAACTTCCTTCAAAAAACCCTAGTCACAAAGAGGGCTGAGATCTGAGGCTTTCTTCCAGGGAGTCAGGGGTAACTCACAGGCAGCAGATTTGCTCTGATCAGAGCTTTAGCTCCCATTTCCCCGCTGCAGAGAGGTGCCTGCTCATGGCTGCTCTGCTAGCAGCATGTGCCAGCCTTAAGGGGAACCACTGTCCTGCTTCGCAGATGACTTACATGAGGCCGCTGTTTCTCATCCTTAAAATGGTGTTGCAGGATACATTTTATACCCCCAGTTCTGAAGGAAACTCACCCCCCCACACACACAAAATAGAAGGTGTCCCCAAAATGTATACACATACTCTGAATAACTATAAAGGCAGTGTTTATTAAAATACATTTCCTCTTCAAAACAGAGCTATCAGCTCTTAACGTGTATATACATTTATGGGGGACACTCTGTATGTGGCTTCCTTCTCATCTCTGATTCCTGGGTCAAAAAATTTAGAAAGGCAATATGTGTCAAGTTTAGATTCTAAAGCCATACTACCTGGGTTTAATTCAAGGATCCACCACTTACAATAGTGAAAACAGCAAGTTACAAAACCTCTCTCTGTGTCTCAGTTTGTTCATCTATAAAATTGGGATCATAATATAGCCTATCCTACAGTTATTATATCACTTATATATGTTACATACATATAAATGCATATAAATGGTAAGAATACACCACTAAACACACACACACACACACACACACACACACACACACACACACACACACACCACTTGACACAGTGACCGGCACATAATATTGTTTTTGTTGTTAAGAGACTGAATGGAAAATCCATTGTTCATTTTTCCTCCTGTGTCACCGACTTTTCCACAGAAGTTCTTTATAATTGATGTTTAAATACAAAAGAGAAAGTCAAGCTCAAGTCATCTGCTATCTGCCATCTGCTAAAGTTGCCACACACTTTCTCAAACCTGTATTCTAACACCCACAACTGCTACTAACATGGCAAAATTCCTTCCAACTCTCGGTTCAAGCAAGTAGAAGACTCTAAAACAAACTCTAGAGAAGAGATTAAAATATAAACTTCATATAATGCTAATTCAACCAATGAGAAAGTTTTTCTCTGGAACACTTTCTCAACATGGCACAAACGAGTGATTTGAGAAGAGAGGTTTGAAGAGGGTGGCAGTTTCCCCCTTCACTGATCCTAGGGAGAAAATCACTGGGATATTACAAAAAGCAATAGCTAATTTATTTTTTAAAATGCTTACAAATGTATATATGTGCAGATAATTCCATGTCGCACTATTTATCTTAAAATTATGACTGCTGCAAATTTAGATATAAGGATCATATTATGACTTTGTTTTAAAAACTTGAAAGCTGGAAAGTTAAAAATATAATAAATGTATATGATTTTTTGCTATAAAAATACAAAAAATTGCTCTTTTTAATAATTAAATTGCATACTATCTAACCTAATAAAAGAGTAATATGCAAATTAACATCACTCTGAGAAATCTAAGCCACGCCCAGCAGCCAAACCACGCCCACCAGCCAATCAGAGCGGTTGTATGCAAATTAACCCAGCCAAGATGGTAGCCAGCAGCCACAGAGCTAGAGCAAAGAGGAGGCTTCCATTACACCAGCGATAGAGTTGAAACTGCCTGCCTAGGCCGGCCAGGCCTCTGCTCAAGGCAACAATGTTTCAATTACAGAAGCCATGGAGCTGAAGCAAACAGGAGGCTTCGTTGCCTGACTAAGCTTCTGCTCAAGGCAACAAAGTTTCAATTATAGAAGATAAAAAAAAAACCAGAAACCTGATTCCAGCCAGCCTCGCTGGGACCTTGGGTCAATGGGAGCTGTGGGCAGCCTGAAAACGGCCCTCAGCCCCTCACCCAGGCTGGCCACACTCCAATGGGGTGAGGGTTCCCACTGGGGGGCTTGGCCAGCCTGCAAACAGCCATCAGCCCCTCACCCAGGCTGGCCAGGCATGCCAACAGGTGGACATCCCCCAAGGGGTCCCAGACTACGAGAGGGCACAGGCCGGGTTGAGGGACCCCTCCGAGTGCACAAATTTTTGTGCACTGGGCCCCTAGTATTTACCATATTAAAAAAAAATGGAAAATAATCACAACATGTTAAATGAAAGAGCAGGAAGAAGAGATACAGTGGGACAAAACTTTTGCTTAAAGAGGAAGTGTGCATATCTTATTTAAAGTACATTTACATTGCACTCAATATGTTCAGACACTGTTCTAAGCACTTTATAAACATTATCTAATTTAATGTTCATATTAATTCCATAAGGAAATTTCTATTATTGTTGTTACCACTTTACACATGAGAAAAATTAAGGCACAGGGTGGGAGGCACACCTGCATGATGTCACACAGCTGGTAAGTGGATGTGCTGGGATTTGAACTGTAGGATCCTGGCTTCAGAGCCCATGTTCTTACTTGCTAATAGTGTTTTTTCTAAGGTAGATTTTTGAATAGCCACATTTTTAAAATGTTTTACACTAACTGGGTATTATTTTTGTTATAATCAGAGTGATTTGGGGTGTGTGGTAGGGAGTATACACTGACCATAAGGTGGTGAAGGCCTGGGGTGGGGGCTGGGGATGAGATAGAAAAGGTCTATGTGGGAAAAAGGAGGGCATATGTAATACTTTCAACAATAAAGATTATTAAAAAATGATTCTTAACAGTATTACTGAGGCTGGATAACTATTCTCAAAAGCTAAATGTTTGTACTTTACTAATGCGTGTATTGACTTTCATGAAAAACATCATATATATATATATATATGCCAACCAACCAGAACACCAGAATGACTGGTTGATTTGACACGCACTACAGCTCAATTGGTCCCTCTCACCCTGATTGGGGGCGTGACCAGCTAGCCAACCACCCACAGTCCCTCCCCCACACTGGCTCTGCCCCCATTTGCCCCCCTACCCCAAACAGAGTGGGCCTGCTGGACCCCACCCATGCACAAATTCGTGCACCTGGCCTCTAGTAAATAATAAATGGAAATATACAAAAATTTTATTTAATACATAGTTTTGTCTAATCTAAATTTCCTGTCTCTACTTAGCTTTAACAGAGTAAGTTTCTGCTAATTACACAAGATTTTTAAAAATAAAAGTAGAAATTGCATTACTGATTTATACCTTCCTCATTCAAAGTTGTTTTCTATGTTATCAGTTTGAATTTGAATCATCCAATTGTGTACTCCTAATAAATAGAATAATAAACTTGTAGCTCTCCAATAAAGGTCAGAGTAGGGTTAGCAGCTTATAGCCATGGCTAGTCTGTGTATTATGCCTGTATTTGGAGCATGCACATTATTTTTTGGATAATAAGGCAAGTCGACATAAACAATCCTAATGCTATCTATGAGAAAAATATCATTCATTGTACAACCTAATTCATAAGCCTAAATGCTAAAGAAAAATTGTGCTCAAGTGATAACAAGGTACTTCTGATATTTAAAATATATTTGGCATAGAATTCCAAAGTTTTGAAATTTTATTTATATATATTTGAAATATGCCATATGTTTTTAAGATAACCTCTCCATGCAGCTTTCACAATGATATAACCAACACTTTGACACAGTTCAGTTGAGTTTCAAACTTGATGTTCATATATTCAGGGAGATTTGCCAGAAAATCAATTTCCAGATTAAGGAAAAGAGCAGCCTTTCAAGAAGTTTCAACTTGATCCCAAGGTATTTTTCAAATTCAAAGCATTTCAATTCCCTGAAACATCTTTGAAAATTTACAAATCACTAGATAAATTATTCCTTTCCATTCTTGGATTAAGATTTATAGGCATGTAGATTCTTTCTACATACAAACCTTTCAAAATAGGAAAATATCTTTCTCAATATATGTCATCACTCTCAAGATTTGGGTACCCAGGGGATCTCCATTTTAAATTAGTTCACCAGAGGCAAGACCTTCATGGTGTTTACAGCTGACATTAAAAATATGTCACTAGCTATTAGGGATGCAATTTTTCAACAAGGCCTTTGATCTGCTTCATTTCCTTGCCCTTATAATTATCATACTTGGATCATTCCAAGAACATTTAAAGTGTTCCCACCCACACTTAAAGGTCCTACTTGTTCTTTATAAATTAGTATTTATGTCAACAGTTTTGCTGCACTTTCACTGTATCACAGGATGTTAAATGAAATTCTTCCGGTCTCAATTTTTAGCTGCATCCCATAGACAAAAAATGCCAACTATTCCCAAGGCCCAAGGAGTTAATTGGTATAATAAAAAATATATATTTGGTCTTTGTCCCAGGTTTCAAGCAGAGTTTCAAAAAATCCTTGGAATTTCCTAAGTGACAGGAGTATCTCATTTTTTGTACAAGTCCCTGGAACCATACCAGAGTTTATACTCATCACATGTCTCATCAGGGATGTTGAGGGGGCATCTACATAGCTTCAGGGTGAAGAGGCTGGTCCTCCCCCCATCACCCCATGATTAGAGAGTTAGAACTTGCAGCCCAACCTAAAGGGAAGGGAACTAGAGATTATGTTCAATCACATGGCCAATGAGTTGATCTAATTAATAATGCCAATGTAATAAGACCTAGACAATAATTCTCAACAGTGAGTCTTGAACATTCTCCTGTGCTAGGTGAGCATCCTGATGTGCTGGGCAGGTGGCATGCCCAGAGTGGCATGGGAGCTCTGCACCCAGGACTCTTCCAGACCCACAGCCCTAAGAATAACTATCTTGCTGTTCATTTATAACCTGTACAATAAAATAGTCATTATAAGTACAGTGCTTTTCTGCATTCTGTGTCATTCTGATACATTTTTGAACCTGAAGGGGGATTGTGGAAACCTCAGAATTTGTAGCCAAGTTGGACAGAAGTGCAGGCAGCATGTGGACCCAGAGTTTGTGGCTCCCATGGGAAATGAGAGCAGTCATGCTGGACTGGGACCCTTAACCTGTGGAGTGTTCACTCACCCAGATAGTTGCGGAACTGCACTAATTTGCAGGGCACCCAGTCAGTGTCAGAGACCTTGCAGGGCAGTTGCTTAGAATCTCTTTTGCAACCCTGACCTGGTCACCCACCTCTGGGGTCAGGCTGACTGAGAGGAGAGGCTTTGGGGGGCAAGGAGAGTACCCCTTGAACCTTAAGCCCAGGGAAAAATGCTATCAGAGATTCATGTGTGCATACTAGAACTAAGGTGATACACTAGGCTGCGTTTGGTCTATACCTGGGAAGTCCAAAAAAGACACATAATTTGACAGCCTTCCCAAGAGCAGACCCTGCTCCTAGGACAGGCCACAGTCACAGAATGGTTTGAGCCATAGGTGTGGTTTCCCCTGGGTCAGATGTGGGTGACACCTGAGAGGACTAGTAAGGACTTGTCTTTGATTCTGGACAAGGAAGAGCTCGGGTCGGGGTGGCGATATCAGCAGTGCCTGCGGAGTGAGGGTAGAACCATAAATGACCAGAAATAACCACATCAAGGGAACTGCAGGGGAGGGGTTCTCAGCAACACTGCAGGAGGGTCTCCAAGGATCCTACAAAAGCCCCCACAACTGCCTGACCATGACCCTTACCATCAATTATGACTTTTCCTGCCCCTGACCTCCTCCTTTGCCACGGGAGTCAGAAGCAGCCTAGAGAACTTGGGAAAGAAGCTGGAGGCGACCCCATGGCCTAGTTCCCAAAGCCAACCCGAAGCAGCCTGAGTCAAGAGGAAGGGGGCTCTGACTAAGTGTATTAGGAAGTCTGACTACAACAGTGAACTGGACCGAAGCTGCTTCAGGGAGAATGAGAAGTAACCAAATGGATTTTTTTTTGCCTAAAAGATGCCAGAAAAGTCATTAGATCCCATAGAACCATTGCTAAAAATACCTATAACATTTAGAAGAAACTAATTGTTCAGTGAGGTTATCTTCTAGAACTTTACCAACATTGCTAACATTTACTGAGTCACATTATGTGCTGCACACATGTAAACCATAAGATAACTCTGAACTGCAGGTACTGCTTTTACCACCTTCGCATTTGTATTTGGCACAGAACCTGAAACTCAGATCAATGAAATAACTTACCAACAAGGTCCACCTACTCAGGGGCAAAGCTGGTATCTGGCCCCAGTAGATCTCTTTGATGGCGACAGCAAGTGCTCTTAGTCAATGTATCATGTTGACTTGCCAACTGAATTTAGGTTTTTCAGAACCTATTGACCAAACGTATAATGATGAAGCCCACAGCGTTCCTTCTGTAGCTGCTACAATATACGCAGGCCCGTCTGCTACTCCAGTAAGGGTGGTGCATGTGAGATTTGGCCATCAGGTACTAATGCCTCCACATCGTCCCCACCGCTGTCTCCTTACTGTCCTCACTCACTCATTTGGATACCCTTCCATGCATCATAAATTCTTTATCGAGATAGGATTTTGCCCATCCCATGTTGTTCAGTGCTTGAGCTTTGACCCATGAACCAAGAGGTCCCTGGTTCAATTCCTGGTCAGTGCACATGCCTGGGTTGCGGCCTCCATCACCAGTAGGGGGCATGCAGGAGGCAGCTGATTGATGTTTCTCATTGATGTTTCCATCTTTCCATCCCTCTCCCTCTCCCTAAAATCAATAAAAAACATATTTTTTAAAAAAAGATAATATGTCTTCCATTGTCAAACAACTTGATCATGAGAAATCTATATAGCTGTCTCTAAATGATTACCTGATTTACCTCTTGACGGGAGAGGGAATATTTCATGAAGGAATACATAATGTACAATTTTCCTCTCACAACATCAGTCCTACCAGAGCCTAGTTTTACAATACTTTTTAATTATATACCTCTAGGTTTCAAATATATTTTATTACTCATTTATTCTTGAGAAATGAAAGCAAGTCTGACATTTCTTGCATAGAGGCATAGCATAGTATTTGTTATGGTTGTTCGTGAATACCAATGTGGATATTATCTGCTATCATCATCATCATCATCATCATCATCATCATCATCATTAGCATCCTCCCTCCAGCATCAAATTGTCATGGCTACAGTGAGCTGGGTGGAGGGTTTGTTACACCTCTGACATTTCACAAGATTGATCATATTTTGAGACTGCAAGTTCCCCTCAGGACATCAAGGGAACCCGTATACCTGTCCATGTACATTTCCTTCACCATTTTTGAGCCCCTACCCTGAACTTTACATGCAGTCTGCAACACACTAGGGAACCCTTCAAAATGAATGACTCCCTGATATATAACACATAAAAGGGATTATTATTGTTGTCTTCAATTATCTCAGATCTCAAGAATCATAATAAATGAAGCCTCGGGAATAATGAAATAATAAATTTTCATTTAGAAGAAGTTGCAATCTAAATATCCTTAATATATGCCATCACTCTCAGTCCTAAACTTTCTAGGACATCGGTAATATTGCCCTTGAGTGTCCTTGGGGCTGTCAGTAAAATTAAATCTTCATTCTTTATTGATGTAAATTCTTAACTCAAGGAAATATAAGACATTCATTATGAAACAAAAGGTGACAG
This sequence comes from Murina feae, assembly GCA_004026665.1. Taxonomy (NCBI): domain Eukaryota; kingdom Metazoa; phylum Chordata; class Mammalia; order Chiroptera; family Vespertilionidae; genus Murina; species Murina feae. The sequence goes on from PVJC01020023.1 coordinate 23,019, forward strand.
ATGAAAATGGTTTAAGAAATCACTCTTTAAAACTGTTAGACATAGATCTCTAAATAGTTCTCTTACCAGATGGAAAGTTCCTTACAATCCTGTACCTAACAAGCACAATGCCTTACATATGCTTGTTTCATTCATATTTTACTTTAAAATGATTTTAAAAGGAGACAGGGAAACACATTTAGGGAGACACGGAGAGAGACAAAGACAAGGGGCAGAGAGAGCGTCATAAAGGAGTGCCATGAACTTCCCAACAACACAGAGCCTAGGAAGTCTTACACCTGAGGTCTGACCTGTGGGAAGCTCTGCCATTGGAAGAGTCCCACCCAGCAAACCCTGCGAACTGGACTCCCCGCTACTCAGCACCTCTGTTCTTCTTCTAGGTTCCTAGCTCTCCCGGGGTCCCCACTCTTCCCTCCAACTGCACACCTCAAGTCCCTTCATTCGGCATCAGAACTGTGAACTACTGATAGGCTCGCCTTACCTGTCCCTCCACCCACCTGGCTGATCAAGTATTGACCATAGTTAGCTTTTCTGTAAAATTTGTCAAATAAAATAAAACATTGTTACTCGCTGGGCATTGACCATTATGTACTCTGGGGGAGTTGTTATTTGCAAGGTGGCAAAATCTAAAGATAAGTCCTTTGGCCTTTCTTTCTAGTCAAAAAACCATTAATCCAGCCATTCCCTTTAAGGACACAAAGAATCAAATGTTTGATTTTTTTTAATGGTTTGGATATATTTAAAATATACTTTGTTTCATTTTTCTCTATGTTTTCCAAAGCCTTAATATTTTCTTATATATCATCTAACTTTTGAACACAATGTTTTGATGAATCCTTTAAAATATCAAAAATATTAGGTATTTATGCAGTTTTTCTACTATGAACTCTGCATAACAATTTATTAAACCATAATCATTTCTTTTTATTTAGTTTTTCAAAGTATACTTTGAGTATGTATTGTAGATAAAATAAGATTTTATAGACAATTTGTAATTTTAGATGAATGATTTTGTAAAGCAATGAAAATTATCATTATCTTCTACATAAATACGCATAAACTGGTCTCCTAGTACTTGTACATAACTCATCAGATTCAAGGGAAATAAACACATGGGTAAGGACTAAGCCAAGGATTCTTTAAGTACCATTAAAACCAGAGTGAAATTACCCATTGTTTAATATATATTTCTAATATCAGCCATGCAAACATCAGGAATGTGCTATGAGCTATAGAGAATGCAATAACAAACATCATTACAGCATTAAATGCCACTCCTATGAATTACTAAATTTGTTGGAATACTATCTGTTTCTAAAAGTTGTCTTTTTTCTGGGAGAAACACCCTGAACAGTGTGTGCTTGTGTTTCTTCTGCTCTGAATGTTAGTGTGTTCACAGCCATGGGCGGCTAGTGTGACCAAAGCACATCACACTGCTTTGGCCAATTGGTATTACTCCACCAGGCGACAAATTTTCTCAGCTAGTGAGCACACTACTCCGCTGGAGTTGAAGCTGCTCTGAAATAGGTGTTCTTTCTTTAGCTGTGACCTCTATTTTTGCCCTGTATTTTATACAAGGAAGACAGTTTTGATCCATAATACCTGAAAAAAAGATTTGTAAGTTGTAGCATGTGCCAAAATTTGCCTGATTCAGCAAAGCTCTTACAGAAATATATAAGAATATGCATAGCCTGACCAATGAACACAGACACCAGGGGGGTGAGGGCATGGGGGGGGGGGTTGGGGAGCAATGGGGAGATAAGGACACATATGTAATGCCTCAACCAATAAAAAAAATGAAACGGTAAAAAAAAATTAAAACTTCATAAAAACAATATTTCTAAAAGCAGTAAAGCAAATGTGTCTTAGTCATTTAAATAGTTTAAAATTTTCAATTGTGGTTAACATTACTAGAAACTATTCAAATCAACAGTATTGTCTCTATGGCCAATAGGGTAGTGTTAGATGTCTTATAAATGTCAAAAAGAAACTGGATTTTGAAGGTTTGACCAAAAGAAAAATCTCATTAATAATTTATATATTGATAATGATAATATTTTGGTTATGTTGGGTTGAATAAAATACATTGTTAGGTTAAAAAAAAGAATAGCATAACCTTTTATATATGTACATAATAAATACATAATATGTATATAATAAAAATTAATGAACTAATATTCATCTCAAAAAGTTATAGAACTAAGAGTAAATAAATGCAAAGTGGGAAAGAGAAATATGAACATAGAGGTCAAAATTAAAGAAATAGAAAACAAAGAAAAATTAGAGAGGATCAAGAAAGAAAAAGTTGGTATGGGGAATGACTACAAAATTGATAATTCCTTGGAAAGACCAATCAAGGATAACAAAAACAAAAGTAATAATGTGAGGATGGAAAGGGACATCATTCATTATAAAAATATATAAATATTAAAATTACAAGAGAGCATTAGAACATTCATGATAATGAAGCTGAAATGTAAATAACCTTAATACAGTTATAGAATAACAAAACTTACACAAGAAAAAAAATTCAATAGTCGTATAGCAACTAAAGAAATTAACCTGTAATTTTAAAACTTTCTCCAGCAAAAGTTCAAGCCCAGATAGCTTCCTTGGGAAATACCAGTCACTGGGAAAAAAAAAAAAAGAAGAATAAAGCCAATTTTATAGACACTCTTCCAGAGATAGATAAAGAGGGAACTTCTCTTACTTATTTTGGTCAGCAAACCTTGGTACTGAATTCCGACAAGAAATTGATGCAAAAGAAAAATTAGAAGTTATTTTCACCTGTGGACATAAATGCAAAAATCCTAAACAAAATATCAGCCAACCATGTCCACTAATATATATGATAAATTATATCCTTGATCAATTTGGAATTTTTCCCTAAAGACCTAGCACGTGGGTTTCATAGTCTACAACCATATGAGTAAGGGATTAGCACAGACAAAGCCGATGGGCTAAGAAAAGTAGTAAACTCCGAATGAAGCAAGAATCCTGACAAAGTAATGCCCTCCTCAAAGTAACGAACTAGAAAACAAAACACATCCTGTGGAAGAAAATGAGAGACAATATACCTATTTGTCATGAATGTGGATGAAGAAGAGGGATTTGGGAATGGATTTCCCAATATTTTTGTGGTTAAAGAAAAAAACAACAACAACAAGTCAAGATATCAATATCCGTAATCCCAGGCTGCTAGAGGCTCCAGTTATGAATGAACCAAACTCCTATTTTCTCCACAGTAAAGCACTACAAATGCAAAACTCAAAGAATTCGTAGACAAACTGTCATGGATTATAAGTTCAATTGCATGTATTATAATAACATGGGAACGTGCAAAATTAGAATGCAGAAAAAGACAAGATCAGGCAAAGGTTATTGATGTTGCAGTTAGCATATAATCAATATAAAATAATTGTTTAATATTTGAAGAAAAAATTAAATATATTAAGAAATTATTTAAAATAAATAAATAAACTCTAGCAAATTTCTTTAAAAAAAAGGAATTTTAGGAACTGAAAACTATAATTTCAGGGGGTTTTTTTTGTGTGTGTGTGTGGGCGGGGGGGGTGGGGGGAGCCTAGCCGATAAAAGGAAAATTATGCATAGCTGAAAGAAGAACTGGTGAAATGGATTATAAATATGAAGATATTATGCAGAGATAGATAGTAAAGAAGCTTAATTATGGTCATAAAATATTGCTTGCATGATACAAATCCCGTGAAATTTTCTAAGATTTGTTTTATAGCTAACCTATTAAATAGCCAATTTTTATAAATATTTAATGTGACTCAAGAATACAACATATTCTTAAATTATTAAATGAAATACTCTGTTTTCTTCCATAGTTCAAATGGCTAATTACATAGTGCACATATATTTATTTTTTATTTACTTATTTTTCCATTTCTCTTTTTACTTCTGTTAACCATTGTTCTCTCTCATTTGCCACTATGTTATTAAATATGTTACAAAATATTCCTGGCAAGTTGAACAGTTTCTGTATAGTATTTGATCATCTCAATAGATATAAAGTAATTATATCAATTTAACATTCACTCATGAAAAACAGAACTTCTTATTTAACTATGAGTAAAAGAAAACTTTTGCCAAACCAGGAAGATACAAAAAATAACAAAATCTTAAAGCACTCATTGAAAATCAGAAGCAAGACGAAAATTTTCTATTACCACTAAAATTTAATATTGTATATGATGCATGCAATAATACAGCAATATGATATAACATATAAAAATATTAGAACTGAAGAAATATTGCCATTTATAGGTAGAATTATCTACAAAGAAACCTACAAGTGCACATATTATTTTTGAAATATGAACAGATTTTAGTCAGTTTATCAGATATAAGGACATCACATAAAACTTAATTATATTCCTAAACACCAGCAAGAAATTGTGAGAAATTATAATTTTAAAAATCAATGAAAGATATTTAGAACAATCACTACAATATAAAGAACCTAGACAGTGGTATGTAGCTGGCTTGTATAGCTTGCAAAGGCTCAATGATAAATTTTCAAGAATTGTGCAAGCAATTTATTAAATACAAATATTATTAAAATTAAATTATATAAACATACAATTAAATATCTACTTATGTTATAATTTAAAGTGATTTATGTTCTTGAGTCTATTTATACACATTATTTCTGTTTGATGGGAATACTTTACAATGGTGTGCTACTCCACATTTCTTCCAATTTTGTATTCACATTAGTAACTTGAAATTGGCCATAGTAGGAGAATTAACACCATGGAAATTAGCAAACTCTACAAATCATTCACCTCTTCTCCTTCCCCAGAGCTTATTGTGAGACATTTACCAGCACATCACCAAACCAATTAAGTAGATCTATCGAAATATGTAAAATATCTATATGGAGAAGATTAGAAAAATTAATTTGAGTACCTAGTATGTGTGAGGCAATATTCCAGCAAGTAATTAAAGAAATACAAAATTGTTTTTACATAATATATCAAGGAGAAACAACATGTACTATGGGGCTAAGATCTATGGGTGTAAAATAAAGTTGTCCGTGAATAAAAGTAGCTGGTCAGGAAGGAACTCATTGAGGAGAAACTTGATTAAAAACCAGAATAAAGAGAGCAAAATAAATAAATAGAAGAATGTAACACATTCAAGCATGACAACCTCAAAATTTGAAAGTCATAATTTTACCACAAATTTGCAGTGTCAATCAAAATCCCAAAAGTTTTCAATAGAACTTGACAATCTAATCCTAAAATTTATCAAAATAAGCAAAGATCCAAGAATAGTCAAGATTCCTGAAGAAGGGTAAAGTCGAGAGCTCCAACCTTATTAATATTTATTATAAAGTTATAATAATTACAATAACGTGGCATCAGCACAGAGATAAAACAGACAATCTAGAAATAAACCCTCACAAATTTGTAAAATTGATCTATTCCAGAGATAGCATTAGAGATCAGTGGGAATGTAGCTACTACAACTAGTGCCTAGACAAAGAGTTATCTCTATTTCAAAACAAAACAAGAAAAAGCAAGTTTGACTACATTTCACACCACACATAAAAACTAATTTCAAATGGAACAAGAATTAAAATGTGAAAAAGTCAAACTTCAAAATATTTAGAAGAAAAGAGGATAATATCTTCATGATCTCAGTTTATAGAATTTCTTAAACAAGAAACATAAACACATGATTTGTGGAGAAAAGTGGTTGATAAATTCAACTACATTAAAATTAGAAACTTGTGTTCATCAAGAGAACCACCAATGCAATCACAAACAAGCCACAATACAATTATATGAAAGTTGGGATTTGCTTGAGGGGTGGGGATGGATTGTGGGCAGAGATATGGATGAAATCCGAGTAACCATGTAAGTGAAGAGATCGATACTGTTATATCTAGGGAATGTGTCCTCGGGGTTCAGAGTGCTGTTCTTTCTACTTTTGTACATGTCTGCAATGTTTCATAATAAAAAATATGAAAAACCATAAATTTGGAGAAATTATTAATGACCCATACACCTAGAAAAAAACCTTTAACATCCAAAGCATAGGAAGAACTCATAAAAATTTAATAAGGAAAAAGAAAAAGAATATAATAGGGAGAAAGAGGAGGCAACAGATATGAATGTTTTCCACATAAGCATATGAAAAGATATTCAGTCTCATCTATAATCAAGGAAATTAAAACCACAATGAGATATCATTTTATACCTCCCAGATGGGCAAAAATTTTAAAGTCTGATGAGAATGTAAATGAATAAGAACTGATCTCAGCTGATATGAGTGTAAATTGGCATAGCCAATTTGGAGAATCATTTTGGCATTGTCTAACAAAGTGGAGGTGCCCGTAACATACGAACCTACAATTTGAAACCTAGTAATATTTGCTATTTGTTTATATGTACACAAAGAGACATGTACAAGAATATTCTTTTTTTTTTTTTAAGTTTCAGAACACTCTTTTTATTTTTTACTGATTTTAGAGAGAGAGGAAGGGAGGAGAGAGAGAACACCGATTTGTTGTTCCACTTATTTGTGTATTGACTGCTTGATTCTTGTATGTGTTCTGATAGGGAATCAAGCCCGAAACCTTGACATGTCAAGATGATGTTCTAACCAACTGAGCTACCCAGCCAGGGCTGGGCCAGAACACTCTTTTTTTTTTTTTTTTTTCTT
>PVJC01020024.1:0-21036 GCA_004026665.1 Murina feae
GACACCTAAGCCAAACCACACCCCCAGCCAAATCATGCACCCCAGCTAATCAGAGTGGCTGTATGCAAATTAACCCAGCCAAGAGGGAGGTCAGCAGCCATGGAGCTAGAGCAAACAGGAGGCTTCCATTGCAACTGCCTGCCTAGGCTGGCTGGGCCTCTGCTCAAGGCAACAATGTTTCAATTATAGAAGCCATGGAGCTGAAGCAAACAGGAAGCTTTGTTGCCTGCCTAGGCCTCCACTCAAGGCAACAAAATTTCAATTATAGAAGATAAATCAACCCCAGAAACCTGATTCCAGCAGGCCTCGCTGGGACATTGGGTCAATGGGAGCTGTGGTCAGCCTGAAAACGGCCCTCAGCCCCTCACCCAGGCTGGCCAGTCATGCCAGTAGGGACTCGAACACTGAAAGGGCTGTGGGCAGCTGAAAATGGCCCTTAGCCCCTCACCCAGGCTGACCACACCCCCACAGGGGGGCTTGGCCAGCCTGCAAACATCCATCAGCCCCTCACCCAGACTGGACAGGCATGCCAGCAGGTGGACATCCCCCAAGGGGTCCCAGACTGCAAGAGGGCACAGGCTGGACTGAGGGGCCAACCCCCTGCCAAGTGCACAAATTTTTGTGCACTGGGCCTCTAGTAGGATAATAAAAGGGTAATATGTAAATTGACCAAATAGCAGAAATACCAGTCAGCAGGGGGCAGGGCCGGTGAGCAGGCAGCATCAGGCCAGCCAAGGCATTGCTAGTGGGCAGAAAGATGGGACAGCAATGGCGGGGGGATGGTGCTTTATTTCATAACTAGTGGCCCGGTGCACAAAATTCGTGCATGGGTGTGGTGGTTCCTCAGCCCAGCCTGCACCCTTTCCAATCTGGGACCCCTTAGAGGATGTTGGCAGGATTCAGTTCCTGCTGACTTCTACAGCCACCTGTGGTTTAACTCTCCAAATGCCACATGTTCCCCATGTTTCAGACTTGCTACTGAATGCCATGCAGTATTTACTGGTTTCTGATCAACTCATAGGCCAATATATGTGTTGGTCTCCCTGGTACAATACATGTCTGATTAATTCACCTGAAACACTAAAGCACTAGAAATGCCAAATAAAAATTAGTAGATATCCCTTTTAATACATCAAAGATAATGGGAATCCTGTGAGATTGGGCCCAAACTGGCAGTCAGACATCCCTCTCACAATTGGGACTGTCAGCTCCTAACTGCTCACCTGTCTATCTGCCTGATCACCCCTAACCACTCTGCCTGCCTGCCTGCTCACTTCCAACTGCCCACTGCGCCGCCTCCCCCCACTAGCCCGATCATCCCCAACTGCCCCCTACTGTCAGCCTGCTCACCCCCAACTGGCCACCCCTGCCAGCTTGCTCACCCCCTACCCCCCCCCCACTGGCCTGATCACCCCCAACTGCCCTCCCCTCCTGGGTGATTGCCCCTGACTGCCTCTACCTTGGCCCCGCCACCATGGCTTTGTTCGGAAGGATATCCGGAAGGTCTCCTGGTCTAATTAGCATATTACCCTTTTATTAGTATAGATTTAGGTAGAGTCATTGATAATCAAGAGGATGATGGGTGATTTCTCCAAACATCTAACATGAAGACTATAAAATTATCACCAGCAACAAATAGCACAATCCAGCTGCAGCATATGCAGACTGACTCACTATTACTGTGACTACATTTAGGAGAAGTGAATTCTAATGGCCTAGTGGACAGAAATGTTAATGTAACTTCAGAGGAACCTAATTTAATAACCGGATTGTGGCCCAGGCACTTGGGAAACCTGACTTAGCCTGGCAACTCCTCCATCACGGTTCTGGGACAAGTTTCTAATTTAACATAATCTACTTTGTCATACTCCCAACTCCCATGACCCCTCCGCCCACCCTCTGCCAGGCTTTCAGCTACCCACGAAAAGGTTTCTTTTATGGACTAGAATTAAATCTTTGCACATTTTATACCTGCTGTTGCTTCCTGAGAAAAGGTTACAGGAACCTCAGTACATTTTAATGAGTTAGATTTTTAGGTCTCAACTGGTTTATGTCAGAAAACATTTGAGATTTTGTAGTAAGTGTATGGTTGACATGAATTATCACGTCTGCCACACCTCATACACCATCCTCTTATTTTAAAGCCAAGTTATCAAGGTGGAATAATTGTTAAATGTCACTGTTGGATCTCTAATAACTATAAAGAACTAAGTATGTAGAAAATCAAATTCCTGCTTCCTATAAGTTTCTTCTTATGGACAAAATACACTGTTTAAAAAAAAAGTCAGAGGTGCTGTGGTCCAAATGAGGAAGGTGGAGGGGGGATTGTTAGGAGGGTTTCTTAGGGAATTCCCAGAAATATCCTCCCCTTTCCCCCACCCCGCCTGCCCTTCCTTCCGCGGCTATTGACTCCACTAGTGGGGTCCTGGGCACTAGAAACACGCAGGCAGGCATGCTGCCCAGAATATAGAAATGCTGGGTGAGGGGCACGGAGCTACTGACCAGACCTGAGGGAATGACTCAAGGTGAGTGTGCACGCTGGACTTGGAGGCTGCAGAAGGCGGAGTGCAGAGAGGCCTCAACTGGGCTCATGATGGGGTGGGGTGGGGGGACAGGGAGGCAGCAGGGAGGGGCATCCCTGGTGCCTTGGATCCCTCCCTGGGCCTGCCAGCAGAGTGCACTAGCCCAGGGTGGCTTTCCAGGCGCCCAGCCTGGGCTACTTTGACTTGCAGAAGTTGCCCAAAATGCAGTTGAAGGAGGGAGGCATGTCCTCACTGCCACCTACAGCCTTGCCAGAGGCTCTGTAAGGTTCGCGGGGGGAAGGAGCTGTTTCCAGGGGGAGTCCCATCCAAAGAGCCTGGCAGTCCAAGAGTCCTCACTGTCCTGCCTTGGGGAGCAGGTCCAGGGTGCACCTGGAGGAAGGTCTCAGCTTAGGGAGAAGCATGAACACATGGAGACAGAAGGTAATGCCTGCCACTGTTGTCAGGTTCACCTGTAGATAACTCAGGTTTATTGAATGACTAGGGGCCTGGTGCACGAAATTTGTGCACGGGGGGGAGGGTGGAGGTCCTTCAGCCCAGCCTGCCCCCTCTCACAGTCTGGAACCCCTGGGTGGATGTCCTATGATGGCCCCAGTCTGCCAGGCGCCTTTTGTGTGTGTGTGTGTGTGTGTGTGTGTGTGTGTGTCTCCACTGGGGACCTGCCCCCAGCCGCATCTGAGGCTTGGAGCAGTCCTCCTGTGTGTGTCTACCTATTGGGGGCCTGCCGCCAGGCACACCATGGAGGCTTGGAGCAGGCACCCCCTCTATATGTTGATCTCTCAGACTCTTGCCCTCCCCTGCATGTTGTTCTCTTTTTTGAGCTGTGGCCAGGGCTGGGTGCTGCCTGCCTCCCAAGCTTGCCTACTGCTCATCTTCCTCCAGCCACCAGAAAGCAGGGAAAACCCCGCCTCATGGTCATGCCAGCTTTTTCCTGCTCCCTGATCCCTGGAAGGGACCTGGGGAGCCGCCAAGCAGGCCCTCAGCCCCCAAGAGCTTCCTTTCCCACTTCCCAGTGCCCCCCAAAGGGCATGGGGAGCCGTCAAGCAGGCCTCCGACTCTTTCCCACTCACCCGTCCCCTGCTGCCTTCCTTTTCCACTCCCTGGTGCCGCCAAGGGGTTTGGGGAGCTGCCAAGTAGGACCCCAGCCCCTGCAGCCTTGCTTTCCTGCTCCCCGGTGCCCTGCAAAGGACCTGGGCAGCTGCCAAGCAGGCTGCCGACCCCCTGCCACCTCTTACCTACTCCCCCATGCCCCGCAAAGGGCCTGAGGAGCCGCCAAGCAGGCCCTCAGCCCCCACTGCCTCTTTCCCGCTCCCCGGTGCCCAGCAAAGCGCCTAGGGAGCCACCAAGCAGGCCGCCAACCCTGCTGCCTCTTTTCCACTCCCCAGTCCTGGGTCCTGCACTGTTTCGCCCTGTAGTCGCTCTGTGCACTCGGGAGGTCCCTCAGCCCGGCCTGTGCCCTCTCACAGTCTGGGACCCCTCTGGGGATGTCCACCTGCTGGCATGCCTGACCAGGCTGGGTGAGGGGCTGATGGCTGTCTCCAGGCTGGCCAAGCCCCCCAGGAATGTTCCTTACCCCATTGGGTTGTGGCCAGCGTGGGTGATGGGCTCATTGGCGCTTTCAGGCTTTAAGGCTGCCCACAGCTCCCATTGACCCAATGTCCCAGCAAGGCTGGCTGGACACAGGTTTCTGGGATTTGTTTATCTTCTATAATTGATGCTGTTCCTTTAAGGTGACGCCTAATAAGAAGCCTCCTGTCTGCTTTAGCTCCCGGCTTCTATAATGAAACAATAGTGGTGGCCTGCTGTTTCCTTCAGCTCCTGAGGATTCTATGATTTATACATTGTTGCAAACATGTTGCAAACGTGTTTTGCTTTCAGGCAAGGATAAGCAAGCCGGTGCGCAGACAGTTTCACTTTCACTCCTGCTGCAATGGAAGCTGCCGTTTACTCCGTGAGTGGCGGCCGCCATCTTGGCTGGGCTAATTTGCATACAGTCACTCTGATTGGCTATTGGGCGTCCTGAAGAAACAGTCAATTTCAATATTACACTTTTATTAGTTAAGATTAGCAATAATAGGCAACTTGTTGTATAAAACAAGAGTTTGATCATTTCTCTGTTCAAAGGGAGGACAGTTGACAAGAGTAAACATTGACTGTGTTTGCTAGATGGATCAGGGCCCCCAAGATCCCCAGGCTTACTGATTCATTGGGAAGACTGGTGGCTTTGATATATCAAGGGTGTGGGGGAGGGAATGACAAGGCAACATTTGCAAAGGCATTGGCTCCCAGCAGAGACATGGGAGCACTGAACTCCCCAGAACCCATTTTTGGGACATCTCAAATGCTGGCAGCAGAGACTCAGTGCCCTGACATTGTGTTGGCGGCCCATCCTGTGGGCATCCCACCCTGGCATACGACCTAGTTCCAGACCTCAGAAGGACAACTGCATTTAATATAAAGCACATTGCATGAGTGGTTTAAGCACAGAGAGCCCTCTTAAGTAAAGGTGGTGGGACCCTTTGGAAATCTAAGTCCCCAGCTGCCAGCTGGGCTAGCCTGTGGGCAGACTTCCTGAGGAGAGAGCTGGCTAAGGAGTTTGGCCTGTTCTTTTAAGAATGTTGGGGAAGGTGGAAGTTAAACCTGTATTTAAGACAGTTTATCTGTAGATTTTATTTGCATTATTCTGTGTAGAATCAAAAGGTGGCAATTGGGTTTTTCTGAACATAAAATTAACTAACTTATTCATTTGTTTTATTTTTTTTACATATTTTTATTTGTTTTAAGGAGAAAGGAAGGGAGAAGGAGGGAGAGAGAGAAACATGGAAGTGACAGAGAAACAATGATCAGTAGCCTTCAGTACTTGCCCCAGTTGGGGATGGAACCTGCAACCTGAAAAGAAATTGAAGTGGCAACCTTTTGGTGCATAAGTCTATGCTCAACCAACCCAGCCACACCAGCCAGGGCAACTTAGTTATTTACTGAGCACCTTGTGCCAGTTTGTGTTGTAGGCACAGGAAATGCAGGTGGAGCAAAACAGATACTCAACTTTGAAGCACCAGTGTTTAGTGCAGGCAAGTTATTTCTTTTCTTTTTTTTTAATTTTAATTCTTTATTGTTTAAATTATTACATAAGTCTCTTTTTTCCACTCCCACCATTGACCTCTCTCCGGCCATTCCCACTCTCCCAGCACATACCCTCACCCCCTACTGTCTGTGTCCATTAGTTATACTCATATGCATGTGGATCTGTTAACCCCTCATCCCCCACCTTCCCTCATAAGTTGGACAGTCTGTTCAATGCTTCTGTGTCTTTGGTTCTGTTTTTGTTCATCAGTTTATCTTCATTATATCTCACAAATGAGTAAGATCATCTGATATTTATCTTTCTCTGACTGGTTTATTTCGCTTAGCATAATACTCTCCTTCCATCTATGCTGTTGCAAATGGTAAGAATTTCTTCTTTTTTTATAGCAGCATAGTAATCCATTGTGTACCACAGTTTTCTAATCCACTTATCTGCTGATGGGCATTTAGGTGTTTCCAGATCTTAGCTATGGTAAATTGTGCTACCATATCCTTTCTGATTGGTCTTTGTGTTTTCTTGAGATATATTCCTAGAAGTGGGATTACTGGGTCAAATGGGAGTTCCATTTTTAATTTTTTAAAGAAACGCCATACTGTTTTCCACAGCGGCTGCATTCCCACCAGCAGTGCAGGAGGGTTCCTTTTTCTGTATCCTCTCCAGCACTTGTTTGTTGATTTGTTGATGATAGATATTCTCACAGGTGTGAGATGGTACCTCATTGTCATTTTGATTTGCATCTCTTGGATAATTAGTGACTTCAAGCATGTTTTCATAAGTCTCTCAGCCTTCTGTATGTCTTCTTTTGAAAAGTGTCTATTTAGGTCCTTTGCCCATTTTTTGATTGGATTGTTTATTTTCATTTTGTTAAGTTGTGTGAGTTCCCTCTAAATTTTGGAGATTAAACCTTTATCTGAAATAGCATTGGCAAATATGTTCTCCAATGCATGGGCCTTCTTGCTGTTTCCTTGAGGTTTTTTGTTTGTTTTGTTTGTTTGTTTTTGCTGTGCAGAAGCTTTTTATTTTGATGTAGTCCCATTTGTTTATTTTCTCCTTAGTTTCCATTCCCCTAGGATTTGTGTCTGTAAAGTGTAAAGCTATTGCTATGACATATGTCTGTTATTTTGCTGCCTTTGGCTTCTTCTAAGATTTTTATGGTTTCCCATCTTAAATTTAAGTCCTTTATCCATTTTGAGTTTATTTTTGTGTATGGTGTAAGTTGGTGATCTAGTTTCATTTTTTTTTTTTTTTGCATGTATCTGTCCAATTTTCCCAAGACTACTTATTGAAGAGACTGTCTTTTCTCCATTGTATGTTCTTGCCTCCTTTGTCAAATATTAACTGAGCATAATGGTTTGGGTCAATTTCTGGGTTCTCTGTTCTTATCCATTGGTCTTTATGTCTGTTCTTGTGCTAGTAACAGGCAGTTTTGAGAACAGTGGCTTTGTAATATAGCTTGATATCTGGTATTGTGATCCCTCTAACTTTGTTCTTCTTTCTCAAGATTGCTATGGCTATTTCAGGTCTTTTTTTATTCCAGACTAGTGGCCCAGTGCATGAATTCATGCACATTGGAAGGGAATTAGAAGAAATATTTTAATATCACTATTTGCCCTTTATCTATAATAGAAGTGTCAGAAATTAAAGAAAATTAGAAAAATGTATATGAAAGTAATATAAAAATTTATTAATAAATAAACAATAACAACCTGTCTGGGTCCTGAGTGCTGGTGAATGCGATTCCTGGCTGTCAGGCTACTGACAGCAAACTGACCAACAGTCGATTCCCCAAGGGCCGATTCTGCTGGGGGGTGAGGCTGGCCTGGGCTTGGAGTACCAGCGGTTTGCAGGCTGGCCATGCCCCCAGTAGGAATGTGGGTCTCTGCCTGGGGGCAAGGCCAGCCTGGGTTTGGGGCACCGGCTTTTTTTGCAGGCTGGCCACATCACCAATCAGGGTGCATGTCACTGCTGGGGCAGCAGGGTTCTAGTCTCTGGACCTCCTGGTGACCAGCTGTTTGGCCATTCCACATTATGGTGTCACAGCCACAGGTCTTTTATTAGTATAGATGAATTTTTGGAGAGTTCTAGGTTTTTGAAATGTGTTGTTGGTATTTTAATAGGGATTGCATTAAATCTAGAAATTGCCTTGGGTAGTATGGAGATTTTAATGATGTTGAGTCTACCAATCTATGAACATGGTATATTCTTCTATACATTTATGTTTTACTCTATCTCTGTTTTCAGTGTCCTGTAATTTTCTGAGTATAGGTCCTTTACCTCCTTAGTTAAGTGAATTCCTAGATATCTTAATTTTTTTGTTGTAATGGTAAATGGGATTTTTTTTTTAATTTCTCTTTCTGTGAGTTCATTATTGGTGTATAAAAAAGCCATAGATTTCTAGGTGTTAATTTTGTATCATACATTGCCAAATTCATTTATTAAGTCTAGTAGTTTTTTGATGGAGTCTTTAGGGTTTTCTATGTACAATATCATGTCAACTGCAAACAATGACAATTTTACTTCTTCTTTTCCAATTTGGATGCTTTTTACTTATTACTTTTATCTGATTGCTATGGCTGGCACTTCCAGTACTATGTCAAATGGGAGTGGTGAAAGTGGGCATCCCTGTCTTGTTCCTGTTCTAAGGAGAAATGGTTTTAATTTTTGCCCATTGAATATGATATTGGCTGTAGTTTTGTCATACAAGGCTTTTATTATGTTGAGGTATGATCCCTGTATCAAGCTTTTTAAATGACCTAAGAAAATATATCAGATGCCTTCACTGATAAGTTAGTTTTGAAATTAATTTAACCTAAAGTTAAATTAATGTTAACTTTGGATTAAATGTTTTTCCCTTTCCTCCTCCTGAAATTTAAACATTACCTCTCTCTACCCATTTAACCAATATTAGATCTATTACCCATATTTTTTTATATAGTGCCATGAAAGAAAATGTCCTTGGAGAAACATCTTACCATTATCATCTCAAATGCACCCTAATTCTAATATGGTTAATTACTTGGGAGAAAAGTTACTTAAATAATTATATTTTATTACTCTGTTATATAAACTGGTCAGTTTTTAAGTATAATAACTTTTATTTCTAGTTTTCAAGATAAACCAAGAATATTTTGACTTATTTAGGGTATTGAAAACATAAAAAATGCAATTGAAGATTTAACTGAACCTTTTATAGAGCCTGTGTATGAGCATGGCAGGTAATTAACTAAAATCAATAATCTCCTGGAATGGACTTTTTAATTTAAGAACTTGACTTATAATAAAGAACCATGGAATCAGAAAATTTTGTCATTGTTAACAGGATAAAGTCTATGAATTGGAGCAATCCTGTGCTTTATGTGTTGCTTGCCTTCTGTACAACATGTTAATTTTCACTTTAAATTTATGTATGCAGTGCATTTATTGTAGCACATATTTTGTTTCAAGATGACAGGAGTATTCAAGAATAGTATAACAACTTCTGCTTGATTTATGAAACTTTTAATACATGAAATATTCTTTTTGACTTAGAAATAAGTATATACTTACCTATTTATTAATGTTTTCTTGCTTGGGTAAAAAAAAATTCTTATTTTGTCTATGAAACTATACTCCCTCTCAAGCTCTTTTATAGCTATTTCTATTAAAATGAATAAAACAGTGATTATTAACTCACTCTAAAAAATAAGTACTTCTCTTTATAACTTTATGCCAGAGGCTAAAAGTCATATATGTTCCATCAAGCACAAAATAATAATATTTATGTATGTATTTTCTTAAATTATTATAAAAATTAAGTAAATTATCAGTTTGAGTATCATTGTATTAATTCAAATATGGTATCTTAGATAAAGTTGTTAAATCTATGTGAACTAATAAAACAAGGAATACCATTGTGGTGATTAATTTAGTGATAGTTTACAAGGCTGTTGTTCCACTGAGTGTATAAAATGAAAAATGTAAGTTTTTTTTTAAAAAAACTTTGTTTCTTAAACAATATAATTTAATATAAAAAGTCATTACTTTATGCCTTACCATATGGGTCATTTTATTTGAAAATTAGTTTATTCATATTTTAATTACTTAATTTTTATGAACAGCCAAAGTTTCACCTCCCATTGACAGGACACGCTGTTTCTACCATATGGGAAGGTGATAGAAAATGCTCAGGAATGAGTAAGTATATTCTTTGCTTACTTATCTCTTTAATGATTAATATTTCACTAGATTATAGTTGGTTGTTATTCCTCTGTTTAATGACTTGGATTACCTAGAGCTTAAGGTAAGTGCGTTATAGAAGAATCCTTTACAGTTTTCAGGGCACCATAACATGAAGAACTTAGAGTTTGGAGGCAAACTTGGGCTAAAAATCTCAAGTCTTTTGTTTTCTCAAGTATAAAATTAGAATTGCAGGACTATTTTTGTTATAAAAAGTAAAATAGAGATCCCTTTATATAAATCTAATACCTATTTATGCCATAGTATCTATAAGTCTGGAATACCGTTGCATATGCATAAAATTGAGAATTACTATAAGTATTGTGATTTGAAATATTTGTTTTGAGTGGTTTTCCTGTATAAATTTTAATTCCATCATTTCCTTTAAGATGCTAGGCAAATTTAATGTCATTTGATAATTTTTATCCCCCAACACCTCTACTACTACCTCCATTTCTGGTCTCAATTATTTCTTTCCTATCACTTTATATGTTGCCAGGGATATTGAAGGGACACCTTTGGCCAATCCATCTAGCTAAGAAGACCTGATATATAGCTCAGAATAAAATTCCCTTCAGCTTACTGCCAAGTCAGTGTAAATTCATGTATTTAATCATTCAACTTATACTGAATAACACTGTGTACCTTCTATTGAAGTATGTAGTATAGGACAGGAAGTTCCATGGTCCTTATACTTCAGAGGGAAATTTCTTTCTTTCTTCTGTAATTAGATAAAACTTTCATCAAATGTCAGAAGCAATGTTATGATTGAGAAAACAAGAGTTACTGATTTATGGTTCCATTTAAGTAGGTCAATCTTGATCTTCATATTTCAGATCAAATTTTAGAAATATGTATAGTTAATTAACAGGAAGATGAAAGGATATAACCTTAAGGAAAATTCAATAAACATCATATAATTTTGTAATTAAAAAGCACCTCTTAAGAATATAATGGTAAGGGAAATAAGTCAGAGAGAAAAAGTCAAGAACCATATGACTTCACTCATGTGAGATAGAAAACTGAAAGCAACGAATGAATAAGACAAACAAAAACTCAGAGGCACAGGCAACAGAGGGAAACATTGGTCGTGGGAGGAGGTAGTAAAGGGTGAAGGGGGTCAAATATATGGTGACGGAAGGAGATTTGACCTTGGGTGGTAAACACACAATACAGTATACTGCTATTATATTATAGAATTGTATACTTCCAACCTACATCATTATATTAATCAGTGTCACCCCTAATAAATTAATACATTCTTAAAAAATTATATAACTTCAGAATTAAAAAGCACCTCAGCACGATCCAACCCTTCATTTTACTGTTTATGAAATTTAAGAGCAACCCTCCCTCCCTACATTAGATAATATATGGAAATTATTCACTTCATGATGAGGTTAGGAGAACCTAGTTTTGCTCATTTCTAGTAAAGGTCAAATTTTAAATAGTAAAATTCTCAGGCAAATAATTACGCAAATTATCCTGCTCAATTTTATTTTTTATTTTTATTTGTTTTTGTGATTGAGCCCATCCTCTCCTTGAACCCTCATTCTGACTGAGAGCTGGGAGCACTGCATTTTGCCAATAAAAGATGAGTCAGTCTCTCTTGAGGAATATGCAGGTCTCCCCCTCACCCATGCTGGCTCCTCCTTCTTTGGATTATTTCTTGGCGCTGAGGTATTTTATATCATCTGAGACATTAGGGACGGAGGATCTGGTTCCTGCTGAACTTTGGTTGAGGTATCTCAGCCCACTTGGCCTGTGTCCTGGCTACCTCTGTGTGCTGCGGCTGAGAACTCCTGCCACCTGGACTTTTGGCCTTGCTCTGGCTCTTGGTCCTAGTTATCCTGGTCCTTCTTTCTGCACATTCTGCAGATGCTCCCAGGCCTCTCCTGTTTCCAGAAGCAGAATATTCTTTGTCTCCTAGGCATTCCCTCCCTAGCCTGCCATAAGCTGTTTTTTCTGGCCATGTACTACCTTTACAGAATATTAATCAATTAGCCAAGTTTTGGTTCTTGATATGTACAAATTCAGTTTCTTAAAATATTAGATTTCAAAGCTATTATCTTGCTGTGAATTTGTTGTTAAAATAGTTTAAATATCAAAACTAAGTAATGATGTTGAAATAATAATTTTGGAAAAGAAAATGCATAGGTTATATTTCTTGTATTTTCCCTTTAATTGTTAGGAATGTTGACGAGGTTAAATCTGTTTTGAGTCACCAAACTTAAAATAAAAATTCATACATTTATTCTGCATTTATTGGATGTTTTTCTACTCTTAAAATATGGGAGGAGGTTTTAATATGTGTAAATATACAAAGAAAAATTCTAATTATTGTATTAAAATCCTTAGGCAAGCCACTTCTCATAGTTTCAGTTTTCTTATTCATAAAATATGGAGGTAATATGTACGTCAAAGGGATGTTGTAAAGATTAGAATCAAATTTATAAACCAGCTGCTGCAGCTCAGTGGTTAAAAATGGACCATGAACCAAGAGGTCACTGGTTTGATTCCTGGTTAGGGCATATACCCAGATTTCAGGCTCATCCCCAGTAGGGGGCATGCAAGAAGCAGCTGATTGATGTTTCTCTCTCATCAATATTTCTACCTTTACCCATCTCTCTTGTTTTTCTCCCTTCCTCTCTCTAAAATCAATCAATAAATAACTATAAATATATATATATATATATATATATATATATATATATATATATATATATATATATACTAATAATAGCCTAGGGCCCTCAGGACCAGAAAATGACCAGTCACCAGGAAGCACTTGGGGCACCTCTGGGTCCCACCCCCACAGCCCACAGGCTCCTATCACAGCAAGGCTTGAGCTTGGTGGGCAGGGCAAGGCAGGCACAGAGAGCAGGGCCTGGCTGCCAGGTGCTGGGGCGAGCAAGTGTGCAGGCTCACAGACAGCAGGGCCTGGCTGCCAGGTGCTGGGGCGAGCAAGTGTGCACACTCACAGACAGATAGTAGGGTCTGGCTGCCAAGCACTGAGGTGAGCGAGTGTGCAGGCTCACAGACAGACAGCCTGGCCTGGCTGCCAGGCACTGCGGCGAGCAAGTGTGCAGGCTCACACACAGACAGTAAGGCCTGGCTGCCAGGCACCACAGCAAGTGAGCTGCAGAGGAAACACCTTTTCTGACCGCTCATTTGCTAAGCTTCCAGTAGACCACTCGCAGTGTTCTTGGTAACTTGGGTAATAAGAGTCCAAGAAATTAATTTTTCCAAGAAAATCCAAGAAAGCGTTTTTCCACCACACTTCTGCAGGAAAAAACAAAGGTCAACTGCTGGAGGGGCTGAGAAATGTCATACCCTGCCCTAGCAGGTTTGGCTCAGTGGATAGAGTCTCGGCCTGTAGACCACAGGATGTGGGTTTGGTTCTGATCTAGGGAATGTACTAGGTTGCAAGCTCCTCCCTGGCCGGGGCCCAGGTCAGGGCTCATGCAGGAGGCAACAAATCAAAGTGTCCCTCTCATACTGATGTTTCTCTCTGTCTTTTCCTCTCTCTTCCATGCTCTCTAAAAATCAATGAAAACATATCCTCAGGTGAGAAAGGAAGGAAGGAAGGAAGGAAGGAAGGAAGGAAAGAAAGAAAGAAAGAAAGAAAGAAAGAAAGAAAGAAAGAAAGAAAGAAAGAAAGAAAGAAAGAAAGAAAGAACAAAAGGTCATATCCTATGAAAGAGACATCTTGATAATGCTTAAAGAAAGTTGTCACTTTTTGGAGTGAAGGAACTAGAGTCCATGTTGAGGAAAACACCTTGGTGGCTGCAGTGGCTGGCAGTGGCAGCAGCAGTGGAGTGATGGGAGCAGTGCCTTCCCTTAATCAGCCTGGTCACCTCCTGCAGAGGTAAACCAGACTGTGGGGCCTAAGCTGTTAGTAGGACATCCCCTGAAGGCTCCCAAATTGGAGAGGGTGCAGGTTGAGATGAGGAACCCCACCCCCCATGCACGAATTTCATGCACCGGTCCTCTAGTTTATATATAAATGATTCAATTTGTAAAATGCCTGAACTTTCCACAAAAAGAACTCAGTTTTCCCAAAAAAGCATACACATCTACACACCTAGTTTGGGAATACAAGAACATGCACGCAAATAGCTACAGTGCAAGGTAAATGCAGCATGTTGAAATAAAGTATTACAAAAGTTCAGAGGAAGGGGAAAACTCTCCCTACTGCACTTAAATTGGGGTAAAGGGTAAGACTTTAAGTAGGAATTAACATTTTCATGGGGCCCAATGCTATTTGGGGGAAAATACAGCTTATGTTTAGGGACAGGGAGGCATATCAATGTGATTGGAACAGTAGCTCTTTTTGTTATTGTTAATCCTCACCTGAAGATATTTTTATCATTGATTTGTAGAGTGGAATGAAGGGAGTGAGGGAGAAATATTAATAGGAGAGAGACACATCAACTTGGTTGCCTTCCATTCATGCCCTACTGGGATCAGGGATCTAACTTGCAACCCAGGTATATGCTCTTGATCAGGAATCGAACCCATGACCCTTTGATGCACGGGATAATGCTCTAACCACTGAGGTACCAGCCAGAGCAGAAGAATGGTTCTTAATCCTGGTTACATGATTATTTGGGGAACTTAAAAATATGTCAGTTGCTGGGGCTCCAGTTGAGAATGCATGAAGGCAGGAAGGAAAGCAGGCAGGGAGGCAGGAAGGAGTGGAGGGGAAGAGGCTAAGGGAAGGGGAAAGGAAGGGAGAGAAAAAGAGTCTCTAGGTGGTGGGGCCTGTGCATGATGATTTTAAACTGACCCCTACCTACCCACTTAGGTTGGAGAAGCAATGGAGAAGAGCACTGGATCTGTGAAGGAGACCAGTAAGTCGAAACATCATATATGCAGCTTTGGGTAGGAACGCAGAGCATTTTAAATACTAAGAAGTCTTAAATTTTGTTGGCAGGCACTAGGAAAGGAGTCATTGAAGACATCTGAAAAGAGCAAGAACAGAAGACATAAAATTAAGAACCTTAACCTGTCACTTTGTAGCATGTATTGAATGGGATGACATGTCAAAAGCACACGGTCAAGACAGGTCAGAGATAAGGAGATGCAAAGGTGCATGGCAGTGAAAGAAAACAGATCTCCTAGTGTTTGTGTACTTTGTGCTGAGCAGTATGCTTTGGATATGTATGTTCCTAAGCCCAATATAGAGCCATAAAAATGGAAGCTCAGACACCTGAGTAACTAGCGCAACACGGAACAGCAGAGGCATAACTGCTTTTGACCACAGCCACGGCCTAGTTCATCCCACCACATTCTCTTGCTGTACCAGTGCCTCTGGGAGACGGTGCAGGGAGCAGGCTCTGCAGAACTCAGAAACTAGTTGCATACGTGAGGGAGAGGTGCACGTCACTCATAGGCATTCAGATAAGGCTCACTGACGTAATGACCGCGGGAAGGAAGCATCACGGCAAGTTTGCTTGAAGTCGCGTGAATGTTTCGGTGATAGGGGAAAAAATCTGTATTCTTGAGTATTTTATTTTCTAAAGTAGCAATTACAACTATTGATCAAGAATGCTCAGTATGCAGCAGTGGCAAACATGTGTTTAACAATACCAAGCACTATTGTGAATAACTTAGTGATTGTATTTTTTTCCATTTACTCACTTCATTCTTATAACTATGCTGTGAATAGAGGAAACTGAGGCACAGAGTAGCCAAGCATCTCTTCTCATGTTATGCAGCTTAATAAATAGCAAAGCTGAATTGGAACCACAATAGCCTGGTTCCATATAACCAACATATTTAATCATTATAATATCCTTCCTCATATTTTTTAATTCACAGACTTGAGTGAGATGATTTGGAAGATATATGTTTATTAAATTTTACAGTAGCCTTCAGAGGTAACTTGGAAGATGTATATTTATTAACTTTTACAGTAGCCTTGAGAACTCAGGACTTAGAGTCTGCTAAGAGTATATTTTTATTGGTTTCAGAAAGAGGAAGGAAGAGGGAGGGAGAGATAGAAATATCAATTCTGAGAGAGAATGATTGATTGGCTGTCTCCTGCCTGTCCCTCACCAGTTCCAGCCCGCAACCTGGGCATGTACCCTGACTGGGAATCAAACGTTGACCTCCTGGTTCATGGGTCAATGCTTAACCACAACACTAACCGGGCAATGATAAATATTCTTAATGGTGTACTTTTGCCATTAAAAGCAGATAAAAATTTTAAGTAAATATTCTGTTTAAGGAAACCAGATTAATACATTTTTTAAAATAAAACCATCCAAACTACATGCTTACATGTGATTTTTTGACCTAATATTAATAATTTATTATTCAAGAATTATGAATAGCTACTTTAATTATACTGAGTGGCATGCTATTATAAATAGGCTATTCTAAACATTTGTTTAAAATTCCAAAAAAAAGATGTAGTATCTAATCGTAACACTAGGTGGTAGTAATTGACTTTATAGAAATTAAAGTGTGAGAATATTTCTAATGTGCTCTATTTTTTGAACGTGAAAACAGTTAGTGCTGCTTCCATTTCATAAGAAAAGGAGGAAAATTATAAGGCTGTACAGTACCATCTCTACCTGTTTCACCCCACTCCAGCCCTTTCCTTTGAATGTTATAGTCCAATGACTCTCACATTTGTAGGTCTCATACCCTTTATAATCTTAAAAATTATTGAGCATCCTAAAGAGCTTCAGCAAATAGAGATCAACAATTTTTGTTAGAAATTAAGACTGAGAAATTTAAAAAGATGTGTTAATTTATTTAAAATAACAATAGTACACCTAATATTTGTTCATATAAATATTTTCAATATAACTATTTTCATATATATCTAATATAATAAAAGAGAAACATGCAAATTGACCATTACCACCAGCCAATCAGAGTGGCTGTATGCAAATTAACCAAGCCAAGATGGAGGCCAGCAGCTATGGAGCTAGAGCAAACCAAAGGCTTCTGTTGCAACTGCCTGCCTAGGCTGGCTGAGCCTCTGCTCACGGCCATACCCACCAGCCAATCAGAGCGGCTGTATGCAAATTAACCAAGCCAAGATGGAGGCCAGCAGCTATGGAGCTAGAGCAAACCAAAGGCTTCTGTTGCAACTGCCTGCCTAGGCTGGCTGAGCCTCTGCTCACGGCCATACCCACCAGCCAATCAGAGCGGCTGTATGCAAATTAACCCAGCCAAGATGGAGGCTGGCAGGGCGGCTCTGCACTGGGAGCCTCCACGGCCAGCTGGCATAGCTGTGCCAGGTGTGTCAGCTCAGTGGGAGGGGGGGGTCTGGCCTGGGGCCTCCTAGGGGCGTCCAGGAGCAGCTGTCCTGGGTCCACTGCCTGGCTCCACCCCCCGGGGGCCTCCCCAGGGCATGCAGGAGCACGGGGCCTCTGCAGGGTGTGCAGGAGCAGCCATCCTGGGTCTGCTGCCTGGCTTTGCCCCCCGGGGGCCTCTGTGGGACATCCAGGAACGCCTGTCCTGGGTCCACTGCCTGGCTCTGCCCTGGGGGCCTCCGCAGGGTGTCCAGGAACACCCGTCCAGGGTCCGCTACCTTCATCCGCCCCCCAGGGGCCTCCACAGGGCGTGTGCGAGCATCTGCTGCACAGTGTGGAGAATCCGAAGCCAGTTCACTGCCCAGCTTCACCCCGGGTGTGTTTGCTCAGCAGCAGGGCCCCACCGAGGGATTCTGCACCAGCGTCCGCCCCTGGCTTGCCACCCAACTCTGCGCCAGGTGTGTCCCCTCAGTGGTGTGGGCCCACCAGGCATGTGCAATCGTGGGCCCTCCAGTGGGAAACGTCCAGGCCTGCACTCACCAGACTTCCCACCCCCCAGTGCACAAACCCTGAAGGGGTTGTCGGCAGCCTGAAAATGGCCCTCAGCCCCTCACCCAGGCTGGTCAGGCATGCCAAGCAGGTGGACATCCCCCAAGGGGTCCCAGACAGCAAGAGGGCACAGGCCGGGCTGAGGGACCCCCACCCTCTGAGTGCACAAATTTTTGTGCACCAGGCCCCTAGTATATATATAATTGAAATATATATATATATATATATATATATATATATATATATATATATAAAGAAGAGTTACTGATTTAAATTTTTAAAATCCCTTTAATGTCTAGAATGTCTAGGTTATTAGTCAACAGCTGGATTCTCCTATTTATTTATAGATTCAATCTGTTAGACTATAACAAATCATTTAGTCTCTGGAAAATTTTACTTTATACACTTGATAGTATAGAAAGGCAATATATGGCAGCCACCATCTGTGTTCTGGCTGGGCCCACAAAGAATCCTATCTAATAAAAGAGTACTATGCAAATTAGGCTTTACTCCGTCACAAAGATGGCTTCCCTCATGGCCACAAGATGGCAGCACCTATAGCCACAAGATGGCTCAGCCACACCATTGAAGTGGTCAGGCCTGTTAGCCAGGCAATGGCAGGGGAAGGCGGGGGGGGGGGGGCCCGAGGGGCGAAACAGGTGATCAGAGGGGGCTGGGGCTCCTCTGCCCAGGCCCGGGGCCTTCGCCAGAGGCCTCAGGCATGGGCAAGGGTGAAGCCGGTGACCGGAGGGGTCTAGGCATTGGTGGAGCTTACAATGTCAGGGGCCTGGGGCTCCCCTGCACAGGCCTGTAGCCTTGACCAGAAGCTGCATTGGATCAGGGGTGGAATCGGTGATCTCAGGGCCTGGTCGGGGGCAGAGCCGGTGATCAGAGGGGCATGGGTGGAGCCCGCAATGCAGGGCCCTAGGGGTCTACTGTCCAGGCCTGCAGCCTTGGCCAGAGGCTGCCAGTGGGGCAAGGACAGAGTTGGCGATGGCAGGGGTCAGGATCAGAGCCGGGGATCACAGAGGCCTGGGCTCTATGAAGCCAGCAATCAGAGGAGCTTGGGGGTCTTCTGCCCAGGCCTGCAGCCTCAGGCAGAGACTGCAGGCCTGGGCAGGGGCAGAGCCACAGATCGCAGGGGTCTTAGGGTCCCCTGCCAAGGCCTGTAGCCTTGGCCAGAGGCTGCAGGCCTGGGCAGAGTAGGAGCTGGTGATTTCAGGGGTCTGGGGGTCCCCTGCCCAGACCTGCATCCTTGGCTAGAGTTTACAGGTCTGGGCAGGGGTGGAGCTGGGATTGGAGGGACAGGGGTAAAGCCAGTGATCAGAGTGAACTACAGAGGAAACACCTTTTCTTACCACTCATTGGCTAAGCTCCCTGTATGCCACTGGTAATATTCTTAGTAACTTGGGTAATAACAATCCAAAAAAGGATCTAGGGTTTTTCCATCACACTCCTGGAAAAAAAAAAAAAAAATGAAGGTCCACTACTGGTGGGCTAAGAAATGTCATATCCTACCCTAGCCGGTTGGGCTCAGTGCATAATGCCTCAGCCTGCTGATTGCGGAGTCTGGGTTCAATTCTGACCAAGGGCATGTACCTAGGTTGCAGGCTCCTCCCTGGCCGGGGCCCAGGTCAGGGAAGCAACCAATCAAAGTGTTCCTCTCACTTTGATGTTTCTCCCTGCTTTTCCTTTCTCTTCCACAGTCTCTAAAAATCATTGGAAACATATCCTCAGGTGAGGATAAATTAAAAAAGAAAGAAAGAAATGTCATATCCTATGAAAGACACACCTTGAAAATGCCTAAAGAAAGTTGTCATTTTTTCATGGTTAAAGGACTGGAGTCCGTGTTGATGAAAACACCTTGGTGGCTTTGGTGACTGTCAGTGGCTGCAGCAGCGGGGTGATGGTGCTGGTGGCTTCCCCTGGTTAGCCTGGTCGCCTCCCACAAAGGGAGGCCAGACTTTGGCTTAGGCCGCTCCCCAAGGGGATCAAGGAACAGGTCTAAGCCGTCAGTAGGACACCCCTTAAGAGCTCCCAATATGTGAGAGGGGGCAGGCTGGGTTAAGGACACCCCCCCCATGCATGAATTTCATGCACCAGGCTCCTAGTAAACTATAAAGCCATCTGCATTGCATGCTTCTCGTGCTAGGCTTAGCAATACCCATGCAAGACCAAGCTATGAACCAAGGCTGGCTGCTGCTAGTGCACTTAACTAGAGATGTGGGGCTCGCTGAGGCCAGATGCTGCTTATTTGAGAGTTTTAGAGAAATCTAAAGCATGAGTCAATACAGGCCAGTCCTATGTTAAAGCCATTGGGAATAGCTTAGGTGGGTCCAGAAAGGTAGCCGGGGTGTGTTTTCAGGGAACCACTAGGGTGGGGCAAGCAGTATGAGCAGTATGGCTCTAGTGCAGGACTGGGACCCCTCACTCTTCAGGGGGTCCCTCCATAGCCAACATATCTTCCTGATTTTTATCTGTCACACATGGTTGTGGGACCAGCCTATTCCAATGCTCCATCCCTCCTACCAGTCTCCATGTGGCTCCTTCTTTAAGGTTGTAGTTGTAGGATATCCCTCAGCTCGATTTCAGGTGGTTCTGTTTTGTACTGTAGTTGTAATTTTGATGTCAAACCTGGGTCATTTTAATACTCTCTTGTAGTTTAGCCTTCCAGTGGGTAAGATTGGTCTTAAAAAGAAGCAGAAAGTGAATTGCTGAGAAGAGCACATACAGGGCAGAGTAGGAGACTAGGACCTTTTCAGGGATGGTTGTCAGAGCAGGCTTCTGTGAAAATGACAGCTGGGTTGAAACAGAAAGGATGAGATGAAGCTGGCCATGGGACAGAAGAGTGGGTTGGAGCACATGTTCAGGTGGAAGGGACAGCAAATGCAAAGTCGTTAATGTAGGAAAGAGCATGCATGTTCATCACACTGAGCAATGTGGCCAGAGCTTACTGAGTTAGAGGAAGTGCGATGTTGAGATAAGGTTGTAGACAGGCAGGAACCAGTTTCTCTCACCCTTTTGAATGCCAAGGTGATGAATTTGTATTTTTTATAAGCTGAAGTGGGGAGCTGTTGAAAGATTAGGCAGAGAAGAAAGATGATCAAACTTGGATTTTAAGATCATATATTATTCTTATATATACTAGGGGCCCAGTGCACGAAATTTGTGCACGGGAGGGGAGGGGCAGTCCCTCAGACTGACCTGCACCCTCTACAATATGGAGTTCTTAGAGACTCTCACAATCCAGGACCTCTGGTTCTTAACCACTAACCTGCTTGCCTGCCCTAACCACTCTGCCTGCCTGATCCCCCTAACTGCCCTCCCCTGCAGACCTGGTCACTCCTATTAACTTTCTTTTTTAATCTTATCTCCT
>PVJC01020025.1:0-29606 GCA_004026665.1 Murina feae
TCCCCTGCCCTCGCCTGCCATACTCCTCAGGAACCCTCAGCTGCCACTGGTATCAGGGGGAGAAGGGGACCACTGCGGCCACCCACGCCCTGAACCCCAGCTCAGCCCCGGACCGAGGCTCAGCCTCAGTCTGGTTCATATTTTGCAACATGATAATTGGCACACCGATTGAATTTCATCCCTGGCAGATAGAGTGAATTCCAAAATTCTGATGGATAATTAACTGCTTCATCTGCTTCCACAACAGTGTCGATGGACTTGTATGCGACTGCCTGGCTTTGAATGTTAGACTGAATAATATTGTTCAGTTCATAGCATATGTTGCTTTTATGTCCAACAGATGGTGCTGTTTTTCAAAAAAAGCATTTTTTACCTGTTTTTTCCTGTCACAGGTGTGACATCTATATAATGTAGGTATATAAAAACACGTGCATATTCAAATGCAACATTGTGTCAAAATTTCAAAGCAATTGGTGAAGAACTTTCAGAGATTTTGAACAAACTTACATTTTTATTTATATAGATTGCAACCCCAGCTTTTTTTTTTTCCATTTCCATTTGCCTGAAGAATTTTTTAGAATCCCTTCATTTTCAGTATGTGAGTCCTTTGCTTTGAGATGGGTCTCTTGAAGACAGCATATATATGGGTCATATTTTGTTATCCATTCAGTCAGCCTATGTCTTTTGATTGGATCATTTAATCCAATTATGTTTAAGGTTATTATTGATAGGTACTTGTTTGTTGCTATTTTCCTTTTTTATGTCTGTGTTTCTCTCTTTCTTTCTATACCTTCTTGTTTCAATTTTGAATGATAGCCTTGCTGGATAGAATATATTTTTATTCAGTATTTTACTTTTCATTCCTTTGTATACTTCATTCTATTCCCTTCTAATCTGTTGTGTTTCTGTTGAGAAATCTTTTGACTGTCTAATGGGAGATCCCTTGTAGATAACTTTCTGTCTCTATCTTGCAGCCTTTAGGATTCTTTTTTTGTCATTAACATTTGCCATTATAATTATGATGTCTCTTGATGTGGTCTTTTGGAGCTTTTCTTTTTTGGGACTCTATTTGTATCCTGGACTTATGTGACTCATTTCTTCCTCAGGTCAGGAAAGATTTCTGTCATTATTACTTCAAACATGTTTTGTATTCCTTGCTTAGCTTCTTTTCTTTCTGGCATCCTTATTATATGGATGTTGCTTCTTTTTGTGTTGTTCCAAGCAACCTTAAACACTCCTCCAGCTTAAAATTTTTTTTTCCATTTTCTGTTCTGCTTTGATTTTTTTCTTCCTTGTCTTCTACCTCACTGATTTGGTCCTCAGCTTCTTCTAGTCTACTGTTGAAACCTTCCATTGTGTTCTTTATTGCAGTTATATCATTCTTTATTTCCTCTTCTTATACATGTTGGTGAATTTCTCATCCAGACATTTGAGCATCCTTATAACAATTACTCTGAATTCTTTCTCTGACAAATCATTTGCCTCCATTATATTTAGTTCCTTTTCTGGTGATCCTTAATTTTCTTTCCTTTGGGTATTGTTTCTTTCTCTCTCCATTTTTTCTGTCCCTTTGTGTTTATTTCTATGTAGTGTGTGTTGCTTTCTCTTTCTGGCCTTGGGAAACATGATTGAGGTCTGAGAGTTTGAAGCCTCTAGCTAAGTGGCCAGGGACTCCTTAGCCCAGAGTCAGGGTCTGCCTTGAGTCTCACTCCTTTTTTTTCTCTCTGCTTTGAATTGCACTTGCTTTCCCCATAGATCTGGTCCCTCAGGTGTCCACTGCAGATGCTCAGGACCAGCAATGTCACGTGCACAGGTTTATCTGGCTTTTTACTCCCTGTGAAGTCCTAGAGCCCTCTGGCATGCAATTCACTGCACTGCCCAGTTGCCAATGGCAGGGTTTCCCCACAAGATACCTCTGGTGTGCACACACTGTGCATTGTATAGGGGTGGGTGGGGTGGCAGCTAGGTCCCTCTGGTGTGCACTCATTGAGGTCCTGGTTTGGGAACTGGCACACACTCAATGTGCAGTCCTGGGGCCTGGGCAGGGAGGTATACTAGTTCCCTCTGACGTGGACTCAGTGCAGTTCATGGGTCTGTGTGGCATGTTTTGCCAGGTGCTTCTGGCAAGCACACACAGCATGGTCCTGGGGCCTGGGAAGGCTGGCTTGCAATCACTGTATGCATCTCGAAACCCATAGTGAGGTAGGGCACCACTGACTGCAGGGTACTGCGGCAGTCCCTTGTGAATTTTCTCTGGCAAGTGACTCACTGCTAGGTTTGGGGTGGTGTCCAAGGCCAGTCTGGGTGGTGGTGAGGCTGCATTTCAAGCCTCTGATGCTTCCCTCTTCAAGATGGCAAGGTTTTCGGGTCAGAGCCACATTCTGCCTGGGAGTGCCGGTGGCAGTAGCAGGGGCTCCCTGGCCAAGAGAGCCAGTTCTGCCAGTCCCAAGACTCCTGCAAGATCGAACTGTTCGTCACTCACACACACACACACACCACATACGTCCACACACTCCCCTCTCACTCCTTACATTCTCCCTCCCTGCATCCTATTGGCCGCCATGTTGAGATCACAGTACTGAGCCTTCTTAATATTAAAGGAGATTAGTTTGTTTCAGAAGTATGCAACTTCTATATTTGATTTGCAAGTGTTCCTTCATCTTCAATTTTTTGGAATAGTCCGGAGAAGATAGGCTTTAGTTCTTTGAATGTTTGTTAAAACTCACCTGTGAAGCTGTCTGGCCTTGGGCTATTTTTGCTGGAAGGTTTTTGATGAACGTTTCAATTTCCTCCATAGTTTTTAGCCTATTGAGATTTTTAGATTCTTCCTGGTTGAGTTTTGAAAGGTTGTATTTTTCTAGGAATATGTCCATTTCCTCTAGTTTGTCTAGTTGTTGGAATAGAGTTCTTCATAGTATTTTTTTACAATCCTTTGTATCTGTGGGGTCTGTTGATATTTTGCCTCTTTATTTCTGTTTTGGTTTGTTGGGGTCCTCTCTCTTTGCTTCTTGGTGAGCCTGGGTAGACGTTAATTAATCTTGCTTATCCTTTCAAAGGACCAGCTCTTAGTTTTGTTGATCTTTGTTTTTGTTTTTTGTTTGTTTGTTTGTTTTTGGTCTCTATGTCATTTATTTCTGTTCTGATCTTTATTATCTCCTTCCTTCTGGTGACTGTGGGCTTTTCTTATTGCTCTTTCTAATTCTTTAAGTTATAGAGTTAGATGACTTATTACCATTTTTTTCTTGTTTTCTTTTGAGGTAGACTTGTAGACCTATAAACTTCCCTCTCAATACTGCTTTTATTGTGTCTCATAGATTTGGATTGTTGTGTTTTCATTGTAATTCATTTCCAGGATGGTTTTAATTTATTTTTTAATCTCTTTGGTAACCTGATCATTGTTTAATAGCATGCTATTTAGATTCCAAGTGTTTGGATTTTTTTAATTGATTCTATTGTAGTTGATTTCTAATATTATGGATTGAGTTCTAAGAAGAGGGTTGTAAATCTTCTTGAATTTGATTGTGACCCAATAGGTGGCCTGTCTTTGAAAATTTCCCATGTGCACTTGAGAAGAATATATATTCTGTTGCTTTGGGGTGATATGCTGTGAAGATGTCAATTAAGCTCAATGGTCCTTTACACTCTCTCATATATAAAGCTCAAGATTTTGGAAAAATTATCTGGCAACATCTAACTTCCAGCCATTTTGAGATAGGCAACTTACTGCTATTATTTCACTAGATTTGTGAAGATCATAAACTGATGAACTTTATCTTTCTGCAATGATTTCAACTTGTTCATGTTGGTGTCCTCCAGGACTCTCACCACCAGGATGCTTTTTATTTCTTCTTTCATCTCTTTGGTAACCCAATCATTGTTTAATAGCATACTATTTAACCTCAATTTTTAATTTTTTTTCATTGTTTTTATTGTAGTTGATTTCTAATTTTATGCCATTGTGATCTGAGAAGATGCTTGATATGATTTCTATATGTTGAGTTTGAAGAGACTTTGGCTGTGTCCCAATATGTGTTCTATCTTTGAAAATGACCTGTGTGACTTGAAAAGAATGTATATTCTGTGAGTGTGAGGTGAAATGTTCTGAAGATGTCAATTCCATCTGATCTAGTGAGTCATTTAGGATTGATGTTTTGTTTTTTTGCTTATTTTTTGTTTAGAGGATTTATCCAGTGGTGGTTGTGGTATGAAAGTTCCCTAATATCACTGTACTACTGTCAATCTCTTCCTTGATGTTTTCCACAATTTTTTTTAAATGTATTTAGGTGCTCCTGTATTGGGTGCACATATCTTTACCAGAGTTATATCTTCTTGTTGAATTGCTCCTTTTAATATTATGACGTGGCCTTCCTTATCTTTTATTATTGCCTTCACTTTGAGGTATAATTTTTCAGATATAACGATTTCTATCCCAGCTTTTTTTTTCATTTTTATTTGCCTGAATTTTTTCCCCCATCCCTTCACTATCAGTCTGTGTGAGTCCTTTCTCTGAGGTGAGTCTCCTGTATACAGGATATATATTGGTCTTATTTTCTTATCCATTCAGCTACCTTATGTCTTTTGTTGAGGCATTTAATCCATTTACATTTAAAATTATTGTCAATAGATACTTGTTTGTTGCCATTTTTATTTTTTGTGCCTGTGTTCCTTCTTCCCTTCTTATTTCTTCTTTTTACAGCAGACTACTTAACATTTCTTGCATTGCTGATTTGGTGGAAATAAACTTCCTTAGTTTTTTTTGTCTGTGAAGCTCCTGATTTCCCCTTCAATTTGGAATGATAGCCTTGCTGGGTATAGTATTCTTGGATTCAGACACTTTCTTTGCATGATTTTGTATATTTTATTCCATATATTTCTGGCCTGATGTGTTTCTGTTGAGAAATCAGTTGATAGTCTGATTGGAGATTCCTTGTCGGTAACTTTCTGTCTCTCTCTGGCAGCCTTGTTGTTGGTGTTTGCCAATTTAATTATAATGTGTCTTGGTGTAGGTCTTTTTGGGTTCGTCTTATTTGGAACTTTGTGAGCTTCTTATAATTGTGTGAGTTTTTTCTTCCTAATATCAAGGAAGTTTTCTGTCATTACTTCTTCAAACAGGTTTTCTATTCCTTGCTCAGTTTACTCTCTTTCTGTCACACCTATTATGAGGATTTTTTTTCATTTTGTGTTGTCCCAAAGCTCCCTTCAGCACTCCCCCTGTTTTCTAATTTTTCTACACTTGCTGCTCTGCTTGGGTATTTTTTCCTACCTTGTCTTTTAGCTCACTGGTGCAGTCCTCAGCTTGTTCTAGCCTTCTGTTGATGCTTTCTATAGTGTTTCTTATTGCAACTCTGTTATTCATCATTTCTTCTGGGTTCTTCATTTCCTCTTGGTTCTTACATATGTTGTTGAATTTGACTTCCATCATTTTCAGTGTCAATATGGCTATTGCTGAATTCTTTCTCTGACAAATTGCTTGCCTCCATTTCATTTACTTCCTTTTTCCAATGATTCCACCTTTTCTTGCCTATGGGGACTAGTTCTTTGTCTCCCCATTTTCGCTTCTTTCAGGGTGTCTGGATATATGGCCCACTTTCTACTACATTGAGTTAAAGGCACAAAATGTGACTCAAAAAGATATAACACACAGGGCACAAAACATGAATATACTTATGATACCAATAACCCAAAATAAAGGTGACCACCAGAGAAAACAGAATTAGGGGAGAGAAAAGAGCACAAAAATGATATTGGCAAAAGGAAAAAAAGGTAAGAGAGAAAATAAAAAAGAATAAAAAAGAAGGGGAAAATATATGTATACAGGAAGAAAACTTGAAAAAACCAACAACTAATTCAAAAAAAGGGCAAACAACAAACACTCAGAAAAGAAGAGGGAAGCTGATTGTGAAGAGGCAGAACTTGTTTCTAGAAAGTAAGATCAAGGAATTGAATGAATGGATTAATGGCCACAGTTCAGTTTAGCGATGGTAGAAAGAGAATGAGTATATAAGAAGAAAAATAAAAAACAAAATACTAAAAAAGTAGAAAATAATTGAAAAAATAATAATTATAATATATATTAAGATATATATATGAA
Organism: Murina feae; assembly: GCA_004026665.1. Classification (NCBI taxonomy): domain Eukaryota; kingdom Metazoa; phylum Chordata; class Mammalia; order Chiroptera; family Vespertilionidae; genus Murina; species Murina feae. The sequence goes on from PVJC01020025.1 coordinate 6,092, forward strand.
AATATGTAAAAGAAAAAAATATATAATTCCCCCCTTTCTTTAATCTATCTCTGTATTCACATATTTTTGCAAAAGGAGAATAGAGAGCTGATAAGCCTGAGTTTGTTATTGAAATTAATTCAGCTATTATTAAAGAAGAGAACAAATGAGAAGAGGAAAAATGATAGCATAAAATAAAAAAAAACTAAAAATAAAAAAACCCTAACAAACAATCAATCAAATAACCACAACAAGAAAGTGATAAAGAAAGAAAATTTGGCTATGAAGAAAGAGACAAAAGAAGTGTGCATGAACTTGGAGCAGGGGAGAGGAAATTAGATATATGAGTAAGCCAACAGAGACTACTTTAATAGTAATGCATCAATAAAGTAGATAAAAAAAGATCAATTTTTAACAGAGAGTAAAAAGAAAGGATAGAGAAAAACTAAGGCAGGAATAGGATTAGAGAAACAAGAGGAAAATAGGAAATGTGAGGAAGAAAGTGTTGGCATAAAGGAAAAATTGACACAGAGGAAAAATAATAATAAACAAAAATAGAATGTAGGAGAGAAAAAAAGATGGTGACTGGCAGGAAGATAGGGAAGGAGAGAGTGTGAGAGAGCCAGGGAGTGATAGAGGAGTGTGTGAACATGTATGGTGTGTGTGTGTGTATGAGCTAGGGACAGTTAGACTCTGCAGGTCTTCTGAGGGGCTGCCGAACAGGGCAGTCTTAGATGGCGGAGCCATGCTCCCAGCGTGGACACTCCTGGGCAGCCAGCACAGGCACAGAGACCATGCCATCTTGAGAAACAGAGCTGCTTGTGACTAGGATCCTGGCCTCAGCGCCACCCAGTCTGGTCTCAGACACAAACTATAACCACTGGGGACAGAGACCTGCGACCACAAATATGAATCCACAGACACCAAGAATCCAGACATCCCAGCAGCAGATCTCTGTGAGTAACAGAGCTGATCCTCCTCCCCACAGGCTCATGGGCAGCACCAAGCTCGGGCTACAGGAATTTGAGCCTGGGAACTTGGGGAAATCTGAGAAACTGTTCCCCCTCAGCAAGGGGCTGTGGAAATTTGAGGCTGGGAACTCAGAAACTGAGAAACTGTTCTACACGCAACAGGGTGGAAATCTGTGCCTAGAGACACACGAATGCTGGGGACCTGTTCACCTCCGCATGGGGCGGCTGGAATCTGTGCCTAGAAATGTGCGAATGCTGGGGATCTGTTCCCCTACACACGGGGTGGCTGGAATCTGTGCCTAAAAATGCGTGAACACTGAGGTCCTGTGCCCTGCGGCATGGGGCTGCAGGTATCTGTACCTAGGAACACGCGAACACCGCAGGAATTGGTGTCTAAGAACTCTGAACTCTGGGAACGTGTTCCCCACAGCACGGGTTCTGGGACCCTGATTGTCTGGGCAGGAGGTAGCACTAAGCGTCAGTGATTTGACTCTGTTACTTATCACCTGCGCCTAGGATCTCTGAATTCACACTGAGAGCCAGTGACTTGAATTCTTGGTGCATGTGCACACAGGGACCCTGGTTCTCAATGTGAAGCTGCACAAAGCAACCGAGCCACCAATACTGAATTCTTGGGGAGCTCTGACTCCTGGCACATGCTAGAGGGCTCTGATTTTCAACACATTCCAGGGGATCTCTGTTTCAGCTTGATGCAGGTGGGGTCCCTGATTCTAAGTGCACATCCAAGGCCACACTGAGTGCAGGCAACAGTGACTCTGAGTGATCCTGGTTCCCACTAACCAATGACAACCAAACATTTTAGTATTGGAGCTCTTCAACAACACTAAAGTGGTGAGAAACACCCACTACAAATGGCCCAGGCCCACACAACTCAACATTTGAACCTTCTGGAGACAGTCAGAATGGGAAGACGACACAATACCCAGAGGAAAGAAAATGAGGAGTCACCAAGAAAGGAAACTGCTGAAATTGAAGCATGCAACATGACAGAAAAGAATTCAGAGAAATGGCTATACAATTCATTCACCAGATGGATGAGAAAATCAACAACCTATGCAAGAACCAAGAAGAAATTAAAAGGGATATAGCTACAATCAAAAACATCATGGAAGGTTTCAACAGTAGACCAGAAGAAGCAGAGGACCGAATTACTGAGTTACAAAATATAAGGTAGAGAAACAAGCTCAATCTGAACAGCAACTGGAGAAAACAATTAAAAAGCAGGAGGAGAACCTAACGGAGCTTTGGGACAACATGAAACGAAGTAACATATGCATAATAGGGTTGCAAGAAGGACAAGAAGAGCAGCAAAGATTAGAAAATCTATTTGAGGAAATAATGACAGAAAACTTCCCGGATATGGGGAAGAAAAAGTTACACAAGTACAGAGAGACCCAAGCAAGATGAACCCAAAAGACCCACACCAAGACATATCATAATAATGTTGGCAAATGTACAAGACAAAGAGAGAATCTTAAAGGCTGCAGGAGAGAAACAGAGAGTTACATACAAAGGATCCTCCATCAGATTATCAAATGATTTCTCAACAAACACACATCAAGCTAGAAGAGAATGGAAGGAGGTATGCAAAGTGTTACAAAGCAAAGGACTGAATCCAAGAATACTCTATACAGCAAGACTGTCAATCAAAATTGAAGGGGAAATCAGGATCTTTGCAGACAAAAAAAAGCTAAAGGAGTTTATTACTACCAAGCCAACAATGCTAAAGGGAATGCTGTAAAAAGAAGAAATAAAGAGGTAAGAAAGAACACAGGCACAAAAATAGAAATGACTTCAAACAAGTACGTTTCAATAATGACTTTAAACATAAATGGACTAAATGCTCCAATCAAAAGACATCGAGTGGCTGAATGGATAAAAAGACATGACCCATAAATATGCTGTCTACAAGAGACCCACCTCAGAACTAGAGACTCACACAGACTGAAAGTGAAGGGATGGAAAAATATCTTTCAGGCAAATGGAAAGGAAAAAAAAGCAGGGGTAGCAATTCTTATATCTGACAAAATAGACCTCAAAGTGAAAGCCATAATAAGAGATAAGGAAGGCCACTTCATAATACTAAAGGGATCGATACAACAAGAGGATATAAACCCAATAAACATATATGCACCCAAAGCAGGAGCAACCAAATACATAAAAAAAAAAAACTCATGGGAGATATCAAGAGAGAGATCAACAACAATACAATCATAGTAGGAGACTTAAACACACCACTGACATCATTGGATAAATCCTCTAAACAAAAAATCAGCAAAGAAATAGCAATCCTAAATGACTCACTAGAACAGATGGACTTAATTGACATCTTCAGAACATTTCACCCCAAAGCCGCGGAATATACGTTCTTCTCAAGTGCACATGGGACATTTTCAAAAATAGACCACATATTAGGCCACAAGCAAAATCTCCCCAAATTCAAGAAGATTGAAATCATACCAAGCATCTTCTCAGATCACAATGGCATAAAACTGGAAATCAACCACAACAAAAACAAACCAAAAAACTCAAACACTTGGAAGCTGAATAGCATGCTACTAAATAATGATTGGGTTACCAATGAGATCAAAGAAGAAATTAAAAACATCCTGGAAACCAATGGCAACGAAAGTACAACAATCCAAAATCTATGGGACACAATGAAAGCAGTCATGAGAGGGACGTTTACAGCTCTACAGGCCTACCTCAAAAAAGAAGAAAAAATGATAGTAAATCATCTAACCCTACAACTCAAAGAATTAGAAAGAGAGCAAAAAGAAAAGCCCAGAGTGAGCAGAAGGAAAGAGATAATAAAGATTAGAGCAGAAATCAATGACATAGAGAACAAATAAACAATACAAAAGATCAATGAAACCAAGAACTGGTTCTTTTAAAGGATAAACAAGATTGATGAACCTCTAGTCAGGCTCACCAACAAGCAAAGACAGAGAGCCCAAATAAACAAAATCAGAAATGATAGAGGTGAAATAACAACAGACCCCATAGAAATACAAAGATTGTTAAAAAATACTATGAACAACTCCACTCCAACAAACTAGACAACCTGGAGGAAATGGACATATTCCTAGAAAAATACAATTTTCCAAAACTCAATCAGGAAGACTCTATAAATCTCAACAGGCCAATAACTATGGAAGAAATTGAAGCAGTCATCAAAAAGCTTCCAGCAAACAAAAGCCCAGGGCCAGATGGCTTCACAGGGGAATTTTACCAAACATTCAAGGAAGAACTGAAACCTTTCCTTCTCAGACTATTCCAAAAAATTCAAGAGGAAGGAACACTTCCAAACTCATTGTACGAAACCAGCATCACCCTAATACCAAAACCAGATAAGGACAACACAATGAAAGAGAACTATAGGCCAATATCCCTCATGAATATAGATGCCAAAATCTTCAACAAAATCTTAGCAAATCGGATCCAGCATTACATCAGAAAGATCATACACCATGACCAAGTAGGATTTATCCCAAGGATGCAAGGATGGTACAATATCTGCAAATCAATAAATGTGATACATCACATAAACAAATTGAGAGATAAAAACCATATAGTCATATCAATTGATGCAGAAAAAGCATTTGACAAAATTCAACACCTTTTCTTGATAAAAACTCTCTGCAAGGTTGGACTAGGAGGATCATCCCTCAACATAATAAAAGCCATATATGACAAACCCACAGCTAACATCATACTCAATGGTCATAAACTAAAATCATTTCCCCTGAGAACAGGAACAAGACAGGGATGCCCCCTTTCACCACTCCTGTTCAACATAGTACTGGAAGTACTAGCCCTTGCAATCAGACAACAAGAAGAAATCAAAGGCATTCAAATTGGAAAAGAAGAAGTAAAACTGTCCTTATTTGCAGATGACATGATACTGAACATATAAAACCCTAAAGACTCCATCAAAAAATTATTAGACTTGATAAATGAATTCAGCAATGTAGCAGGATACAAAATTAATGCCAAGAAGTCTATGGCATTTCTTTACACTAATAGTGAACTTACAGAAAGAGAGACTAAAAAATTAATCCCATTTACCATCACACCAAAAAAATTAAGATACCTAGAAATAAACCTAACTAAGGAGGTAAATGACTTATATGCTAAAAACTATAGGACACTGAAAAAAAAGATAGAGGAAGACATAAACAGATGGAAGAACATACCGAGTTCATGGATTGGTAGGATCAATATCATCAAAATGTCCATACCTCCCAAAGCAATCTATAGATTCAATGCAATCCCCATTAAAATACCAATGGCATATTTCACAGATCTAGAACGAACTTTCCAAAAATTCTTCTGGAATAATAAAAGACCTCAAATAGCTGCTGAACTCCTGAGAAACAAGAATAAAGTTGGTGGTATCTCAATACCAGATATCAAGCTGTATTACAAAGCCACTGCTCTTAAAACATCTTGGTACTGGCATGAGAACAGACATATAGATCAGTGGAATAGAATAGAGAACCCAGAAATTGACGCAAACCACTATGCCCAATTAATATTTGATCAAGGAGGCAAAAGCATACAATGGAGTCAAGACAGTCTCTTCAATAAATGGTGTTCAGGAAATTGGACAGATACATGCAAAAAGATGAAACTAGACCATCAACTCACACAATACACAAAAGTAAACTCAAAATGGATAAAGGACTTAAATGTAAGACGGGAAACCATGAAAATACTAGAGGAATACACAGGCAGAGAAATCGCAAACATGTGCCGAAGGAATTTCTTCACTGATACTGCTTCTAGGGCAATGGAAGCTAAAGAGAAAATAAATAAAAGGAACTACATCAAAATAAAAAGCTTTTGCACAGCAAAGGAAACCATCAACAAAACAACAAGAAAGCCCACTGCATGGGAGAACATATTTGTCAATGATATCACCGATAAGGGTTTAATATCTAACATTTACAGGGAACTCACACAACTTAACAAAAGGAAGATGAACAGCCCAATCAAAAAATGGGCAACAGACCTAAATAGACACTTTTCAAAAGAAGACATACAGAAGGCCGAAAGACATATGAAAACATGCTCAAAGTCACTAATCATCAGAGAGATGCAAATCAAAACAACAACAATGTGGTACCATCTCACACCTGTCAGAATGGCTATCATCAACAAATCAACAAACGACAAGTGCTGGTGAGCATGTGGAAAAAAAGGAACCCTTCTGCACTGCTGTTGAGAATGCAGATTGGTGCAGCCACTGTGGAAGACAGTATGGCATTTACTCAAAAAATTTAAAATGGAACTCCCATTTGACCCTGTGATCCCACTTCTGGGAATATATCCCAAGAAACCAGAAACACCAATCAGAAAGGATATATGCATCCCTATGTTCATAGCAGCACAATTTGCCATAGCTAAGATTTGGAATCAGCCTAAGTGCCCATCAGCAGATGAATGGATTAGAAAACTGTGGTATATCTACACAATGGAATAATGTGCTGCTGTAAAAAGGAAGGAATTCTTACCATTTGCAGCAACATGGATGGAACTGGAGAGCACTATGCTAAGTGAAATAAACCAGTCAATGAAAGAAAAATACCACATGACCTCACTTATTTATATATAATTAAGACCATTATAAATTGATAAACGTAAACAGATGTAGAGGCAGAACAGCATTGAACAGACTGTCAACTTACAGCTGGAAGGCTGGGGTGGTTCGAGGGGGGAAGTTAAGAGATCAACTGAAAGACTTGTATGCATGCATATGAGCACAATCAATGGACACAAGACACTGGGGGCTAGGGGAGGAGGGGGGATGGTCAAGGGAAAAATGATGACCTATCTAACACGAGTTGTAATACTTTAAGCAATAAAAGAAATTAAAAATAAATAGAATTTAGAACACTAATCCAAAAAAAGTTTTAAAATGGTAAAAATACTAATAATAACTAATAATATAATAATAAAAAATAACTGTGGAGAACAGTATGGAGTTTCCTCAAAAAAATGGACCTCGCACCCTGACCAGTTTGGCTCAGTGGACGGAGCATTGGCCTGGGGACTGAAAGGTCCCAGGTTCGATTCTGGTCAAGGGCATGTACCTGGGTTGCAGGCATATCCCCAGTGGGAGGTGTGCAGGAGGCAGCTGATCAATGTTTCTCTCTCATTGGTATTTCTGACTCTCTATCCCTTTTCCTTCCTCTCTGTAAAAAATCAATAAAATATATTTTAAAAATTGAAACTCCCATTTGACCCAGTGATCCCATGTCTAGGAATATATCCCAAGAAACTAGAAACACCAATCAGAAAGGATATATGCTCCACTATGTTCATAGCAGCACAATTTATAATAGCTAAGATTTAGAAACAGCCTAAGCGCCCATCAGCAGATGAGTCGATTGGAAAACTGTGGTAGATATACACAATGGAATACTATGCTGTTATAAAAAGGAAGCAACTCCTACCATTTGCAACAGCATGGATGGAACTGGAGAGCATTATGCTAAGTGAAATAAGTCAGTCAGAGAAAGATAAATATTACATGATCTTACTTATTTGTGGATTATAATGAATGAAGAGCATAAACTGATGAACAAAAGCCAATCCAAAGACAGAGAAGCATCTATCAGATCCTCAAACCTCAGTGGAAATGTAGGAGTGGGTGGGGGTAAGAGGGATAGATCAACCAAAAGACTTGTGTGCATGTATATAAGCATAACCAATGGACAGAGACAGCAGGGTGGTGAGGGCATGTACGGGAGTGGGGTGGAGGGGCAATGGGTAGATATGGAAACATATGTAATACCTTAATCAATAAAAATAAATTAATTAATAAAAAAATAAAAAAATAATTTAGTTTCTTAAGTAAAAGATAAAAAATTAAAAAGTGAAGTTCATTCACAGCAGCAGAGCTTCAATGTCCCAAAGACCCTTCTCTACTGTTCTGCCTGCCATGTCTCAGTTTCCTGTCAGGTAGTCAGCATAGTGTTAAAGTTCCCAGTGATCCACTGCTCCTCTGTGTCATATGCCACAACCTTGGTTTCAAGCAGGCATGATCAATCTGCACACTTTGTTTCTCTGCCTGCTTTCAGTTGTATTTACAAAAGCATCTATTTCTGACACAGCCCCTATGTGGTGGTATTTCTGCATTAGTTTCCAGGACAAAATGGCCTTTAACCCAGTCCTCCACAGCTCCCTGGAGGTATTTAGAATCTTCCTTTCCCTGCCACACTCAAAACTGGGTGTGGCTGCACTGTTAGAAGGAGCCTGGTCTTCAGGAGAAAAAAGTCTGTTCAAGGTTGGAGGGACAGACTATCCCAAAGCTGACTTCCTGCTCATCTCTCCCTATTTTGTTCCCCAGTTTCCACAAAATCCACTTTCCTCTGCAGTCTCCATGAGTGTTTTTAATTGAAAGATCCTATGCACTGGGTTTAGCAAGTAAAAGCAAGGAAGTTGTAGAGACAGAGCAACTGTGTCGCTTTCAATCTTTCTCACCCTGGTGGCTGGTATAGTACTTCAGGCTGCCTTTCTGGGTGCAGTCTCCTATGGCTGTGGGCTTCGATCTGGAGTCTCTCTCTGCCAGAAGCCTTATGGACCCCCTTCTACATTCGAGGTTACACTGACCCTAAGGGCTGTGGATTTGATGTAGTACAGTCTCCCTCTGAGACTTTAGTCCCTGCTGAGTGCATTTCTCCCTCCAGCACAGATCCCCAATCCCACCTCTCTCCAGGCAATTTCTGACCTTTCCATCCAAGGACTGCCTCACCAACTGTGTTTAATTTGCCAATTCCAAGTGGATGTTATTTGATTCAGCTGCTTCTTCTATCTGCTCTGAGAGAAGGCACAGAAGATGTCTGTTTATTTTGACTGCCACCTTGACTCTCCCTGGACAAACATTTTAGGTGCCCGCAGCTGGAGAGGCTGGTGTCTTGCTGTTAATGGCTTCGAAGTTGAGGCAGCTGATCCCTGGGAGTTTTGGCTGTAAGGTCCTAGGTGGTGTCTGAGGTCTCCCTAGGTGAAGATAAGGCTTGGCTTCCAATCACAGCTGCTCTCCCTTCTAGATGGCATGGTCTCTGTGGCAGAGCCAGCCACTCTGGGATAGATTTCAGCAGAAGTAGAGGCTGCCCAGCCAAGGGAACATGGTACACAGGACAATCCTGTGTAATATAACTGTCTCTCACTCACAAATACACATACTCTGCACATATTCACGCACTGTCCTTTTGCTCTTTCACTCACTCACACCATCTTGCTCCCTGCTATCCTATCTGCTGCCATCTTTGAATGTTTTTGACTGTTTTTATTGTAGTTGCGTTCTAGTTTCATGTCACTGTGATCTGAGAAGTTGTTTGATGTGATTTTTATCATCTTTAACTTTTTAGAAACTTACTTTGTGTCCTGACACGTGATTCATCTTTAACAATGCCCCATGTGCACTTGAAAAGAATGTGTATTCTGCAGTTTTGGGCAAAAATGTTCTGTAAATGTCCATTAAATCCATCTTCTGTAGTGTGCCATTTACGGTCACTGTTTCCTTGTTGATTGTTTTTTTTTGGTCTGGAATATCTATCCAGTGATGTCAGTGGGGTATTTAAGTCCCCTACTATGACTATATTGCTGTTGCTTGCAACCTTAGCATTTTCCAAGAACATTTTTATTTATTTAGGTGCTCCTATATTGAGTGCATGCATGTTTTTCAGTGTTATATCCACCTGTATCAATCCTTTTAGTGTTACATAGTGGCCTCTTTGTCTCTTTTATAGCCTTTGTTTTGAAGTCTATTTAGTCAGATATGAGTATTGCTACTCCTGCTTTTCTTTCATTTCCATTTGCACAGAAAATTTTTTCCATCCCTCCACTTTCATCTTGTATGCAGGATTTGTTCTGAGATGGGTCTTTCAGGGCAGGAGGGATGAACTATAGACAGCATATATATATATATGTGTCATATTTTCCAATCCATTCAGAGTAGAATCCATTTGTATTTGAACATATTCATGAATTTTTTAATTTCCTTCTTATAATTTATACCAGTACTAGAGGCCTGGTGAATGAAATTTGTGTATGGAGGGGGTTTCTCTCAGCCCAGCCTGCACCCTCTCCAATCAGGGACCCCTTGGGGAATGTCTGACTGCCAGTTTAGGCCCAATTCCACAGGGCCTAAACTGGCAGTCAGACATCCTTCTCGCAATCTGGGACCACTGGCTCCTAATCGCTCACCTGCCTGCCTGCCTGATCACCCCTAACTGCCTCTGTCTGCCTGCTTGATTACCCCTAACTCCTCTGCCTGCCTCTGCCTCTAGGCCTCTCTCTGGGCCTGATCCACAGCCTCTGTGGCAGCTGCGGATCAGGCCCTTCCTCTGTCTCAGTCAGGGCCTTACCAGCAGCTGCAGTGGCGGCTGATTAGGCCATGCCTCTCTTTTCGGACCTCTCTCCAGGTCTGATCTGCAGCCGCCAAGGCAGTGTTGAGGTGGTGAGACCTTCACCCAGGCCAGGTAGGAGGCTAAAAACTTCACTGCACCCACCTCACTCCACCCCACATGCCCCTGCTGCCCCTCCCACCCAAGCCTTGTGACTGGTTGTCCATCTGGTCATTTAGGATGTGATGACTCCTGATCTTCTATAATTTAGATATTATCCCAAGAAATTTAATAAATATTGTCTGCAAATTATGCTTACACTGGAAGTGAACCACTTATCAATTTTATTTTCATCATCACTATTGGTGTACCCTGTAGGTGTAAAATTTGGCTTCCACACTGTCAAAATTTCTTGGGGGCCAGACTTCAGAGACTTCATAGATAGTTCTGAGATCTTTGGCCTTGCTCTGAAGTTATTAGCTGCCCAAGTTATCACTCGAGGTGGTGAATTTTTCTACATTGTCTTGGTCTTTTACTGGGTCATTTTTATTCAGTTCCTTATGTGGCCTGTGATAATAGCCACATATTGTTGGCTTTATAGCTTTCATACCCCTTCTTGAAGGGGTAGGAATTTTTGGAAAGGCACCTTTTCTTGAACTCCCTTAAAGACATCTTTTCACTCCCATGGATTACTTTAGTACAGAGTGAGCACAGAAGGACATTGGTTTGTGGGTTGAAAGGGAAAAAAGTATTAATGAGAAAAAAATATGGGTTGAGGATGGAATCTTCCAGGCAAGACCAGGGAGTCTTGGGGATATGCCACTAAAGAAGAGGAGAAGTTTTGGCGTGGTCCTTTCATCCTTGACACTGGACCTGGGTTACCTCTTTTACCTTCTTTTGGTGAATGGGGTTGGTTGTTACATAACTGTGCTAGGAGTTTGTGGTTTCCTCGTCATCTTCAGTATGTCAAAATTTCCCAGGGCCCTACCCAAGGCCTCCTGAACATATGCTTTTCTCTAGTACAATGAGGGCCCACACCCCCTAAGCTTTACTTAATCAGAAAGCCTTTCCTCTAACTAATGGTAGCTCTAGAAGAGAAACTTAGATATCATAAAGCACCATCCTGACACTTCCATGGGGAGGGGTGAGGAGGCCGAGATGCTTTGGTATGAGAAAGGAGGCATTTCTTTAGCACTCCTAAGCCTTCTCAAACTTATTGACCCCATATTAAATTCTGCTGGGTCACATGGTAAGGAGATAATGCTTCCTCCAAACGTTTCCCTAGGCCACCCATTTTAGTGGTTCATTGTTCTTTCTCATCCTTCACCATCAGCTAGTTTTCACAAGATTTACCTAAAATCTTTTCAAGGTAATGTGACTGTCTCTGTGGAGATGTGAATCATCCTGCTTCCCTAGTACAGGTTGCGCTTATGCACCTTTAAAACCATTCACTTCTTGACTACTACCAGAGAAATTGTCCATCTCACCCCCCTTTTTCCATGGTCCAGGTGGCTCTCCCCAGCTTTGTTTTCAAGGTTGAAATCATTGCCTTTAGGCTGTCTTTAATGAATAGGGTTGCTCAACTGGTTATCTGAGCTTTGTTTAAAATCTTGGGTTTGATCATAGTAGGTATAGTATCTATATTTGGGGTTTAACAGTAGAAGGTGAATGAGGCAGGAATTTAAATTCCTAAAGTTGGGCTTCCTGTTTGTATGTTGAAAACTGCACCTCCTCCAGCCCCACGACCTCAGGGAACTTGGGTAGTCAGACCCTTGGTCTGAGGATTGCAGACTCAGGTTCATGGAGGACAGAAAACCCAGGCCCTGTCAAAGTATGGATCAGAGGGAGGGCTAAAGGACCCTACAGAATCCATCTCAGACCCTGCCATCAGGCTTTGGAATTGCTGGGCTTGGTACCGGATGTGACATACACTGGCTTCCTGCAGAGGACTCAGGGCAGTGAGGCCTTGATCTGAGGAGTCCAGCCTTGGGTCAACAGAAGAAGGATCCCAGCATCTGCCAGGGCTCAAAGTGAGGAACATGATGGAGGAGGAAGGGACCCTGAACCCTAGAACAGAATCATCCCACCCAGGGCAGGATGATGACAACAGGCGATATCTTTTCTTTCTTTTTTTTAAGGGATCCATGGTTTAATTGTGGTCCATGGATTCCAGAATAGAACAGAGAGATGAGAAGTAGATGCAAAAGCCAAGTCAGTACCTTAGCATGTTATTGACTGTACTCAGGGAGGGATTTGTCCCAGGAAAGTCTGTGCATCCCTCGGGAGAGAAAGAAGCAACAAGGCTGCCTACAGGGCAGTCCGGGCTCTTTCTAAGGGTGTGAGCTCCTGGAGCAGGTTGGCCGCATTCAGTCCACTTCCTGGGATGCAGCCTGGGTGCTCAGTGCTGGTGCAAGTGGTTTGGGCTCAGCGTGGCACTAGGAGTCCCCATTCCTCCGTCCTCTCTGTGATTGGCACCTCCTCGCTGGTTCAGGAGCCACAGGGTTGTGCGGTCCAGCACCTGGGCCTCCCCTTGAGGTGACTGCGGATCCTGGAGGCATGAGTCTGGGCTGAGTTCTTGGCCCCTCTCAGCTCCGAGAACCTCCATGTCCCAAGGGTCAGGTTGGTGCAGCTGCCCAAGGCCCACAGCTCCGCTTTGGGAACCAGAGGTGGGGGTCGCAGGAGGGGCGGCTCAGCGCAGGGAAGTTGTCCATGGCCCAAGTACAAGCCTGTTGGTGGTTCAGGCCCTAGGGCAGGATGAACTCTGGGCACACACACTGCATCCAATATGGGTCTTTCAAGGTAGATGGATGTGCTTCCATGGCTTCAGCCTCCTGAGCAGCAGAGAGGTGAGGTGGGTGCAGGGGAAGAGAGAATTGACAACAGGCAATTCCTGCATCTGGGTCTCAGAGACTTGGGTACAGGGAGTGGACCTCAGATACCCAGAGGTCTGGCCCAAGTCCTTCCAGAGTCAAGGTGAGTACCCTGAAGAAACACTAATGGGACTCTGGACTCCACAACAGAGGGGACCCCACCAAGGCCCTCCCCGGCTGTAAGTCCTGGGAGTTCCCCAGGTGGAATAACTACACACAGTGTTTTCTGACTTCCACAAACGGGTCTGAGAGATCCTGGGAACATGGTATCAGGAAAAGGGCCTCTGGTCTACAGAGGGGAGGTCCCAGGTCCTGCTGGAGTCAACCTTGGACTCAGAGGTGAGGTCTTTAGGCCTCCGTCTTCCCCTGGGGGGAGGCTAACAACCTCGCAGCACCTGCACCTCCCCCCTCTCTGAGTTTGGTTGTCCCTCTGGTTGTGATGGCCCTAGGCTATTATTAGTACAGACAATCAGAAAAGAAGATATTATTTAACTTTCTTAAATTTATTGAGGTTTATTTGTTACTTAATATATAATCTATTTTGATGAGTGTTTCTTGTTAGTTTTAGAAGAATGTGTATTCTGCTTTTGGAAGAATGTTTTTTACATATTCATTAAAGCCATCTGATTTAATATGTAATTTAATGCTAATGTTTCCTGATTAATTTTCTGTCTAGATCATCTTTTCATTGATGTAAGTGGGATATTAAAATCCTTTACTAATATTATATCTATTTTATATAATTAAGTATGCTTATGTTTGGAAAATAATTATTTTAATTTGCTATATCCTTTTGTTGGATTGATCTCTCTTTTTTCTTTTTTTATTTATTACATACAGTTTTACAAAGATTAGTACATATATCTCTTTTTTCCCTGTCCTTCCCCCCGCCTCCCCTATCCCCCAGTGTTTTGTGTCCTAAAAAAAATCCCATTTACCATCACACCAAAAAAACTAAGATACCTAGGAATATACTTAACTAAAGAGGTAAAAGACCTCTACGCAGAAAACTATGGATTGATCTCTTTATCATTATGTAATGCCCTTATTTCTTTCTAATTACAGTTTTGGCTTAAAAGTTGTTTTTATTTTTTATATAAGTACTAGGGGCCCGGTGCACAAAATTCGTTCACTGGGAGGGAGGGGTTCCTCAGCTCAGCCTGCCCTCTCTCACATATTGGCAGCCCTCAGGGGATGTCCTACTGATAGCTTAGGCCTACTCCCTGCTTCCCTTAAGGAACAGGCCTAAGCCACAGTCTGGACTTTCTTTGTGGGAGGCGACCAGGATAATCAGGGGAAGCCACCAGCCCCATCACTCCGCTGTTACAGCCACTGCCAGTCACCACAGCCACCAAGGTGTTTTCATTAACACAGACTCCAGTCCCTTCACCATGAAAAAAATGACAACTTTCTTTAGGCATTTTCAAGATATGTCTTTCATAGGATATGACATTTCTTTCTCTTTTTTTATCTTCACCTGAGGATATGTTTCCATTTATTTTTAGAGAATGTGGAAGAGAAGGAAAAGACAGAGAAACATCAAAGTGAGAAGAACACTTTGATTGGTTGCCTCTTGCATATACCCTGACCTGAGCCCCAGCCAGGGAGGAGCCTGCGACCTAGGTACATGCTCTTGGTCAGAATTGAACCCAGATCCTGCAGTCAGCAAGCTGAGGCATTATGCACTGAGCCAAACCAGCTAGGAGAGGATATGACATTTATTAGCCCTACAGCAGTGGACCTTCATTTTTTTTCTCCAGGAGTGTGGTGGAAAAACCCTAGATGCCTTTTTGGATTCTTATTACCCAAGTTACTAAGAGTATTACCAGTGGCATACAGGGAGCTTAGCCAATGAGCGTTAAGAAAAGGTGTTTCCTCTGTAGTTCACTCCCATAACCGGCTCCACTTCTGCCCTTCTAATCCCTGCTCTGCCCCTTCCCAGGCCTATAGCCTCTGGCATAGGATACAGGCCTAGGCAGAAGATCCCCCCAACCCCTGAAATGACTGGCTTTGCCCCTTCCCAGGCCAGGGGTCTCTGCTTGAGGCTGCAGGCAAGGGCACAAGAGCCTGTAACCTCCATGATGGCCCACTCCGCCCCTCCCCAGGCCAGGGATCTCTGCCCAAGGCTATAGGCCTGGGCAGAAGACCGTCTCAACCTTTGCGGTAGCCAGCTCCACCCCTTCCCAGGTCTGAATTCTCTGCCCGAGGCTGCAGGCCTGGGCAGAAGAACCCTCAACCTCCATGATCATCAACTCCGCCCCTTCCCAGGTTCCTGCAATTGATGGCTCTGCCCCTCGGCCCCACCTGCCTCCCCCCACCCCACCTGCCTGGCTAACAGGCCTGGCTAATTCAGTTGCTGGGTTGAGGCAGACTGGGCACTGCCATCTTAGTTGAGTGAATTTGCATATGTCCTCCTAATTGTTTGGTGAGCATGGCCTGTGCACGTGGCTTGTGGGTGTAACAGAGTGAGGGTCAATTTGCATATTACTCTTTCATTAGATTAGACTAGGGGCACGGTGCACAAAAATGTGTGCACTCAGTGGGGTCCCTCAGCCTGGCCTGTGCCCTCTTGCAGTCTGAGACCCCTTGGAGGATGTCCACCTGCTGGCATGCCTGGCCAGCCTGGGTGAGGGACTGATGGCTGTTTGCAGGCTGGCCAAGCCACCACAGTGGGAACCCTCATCCCATGTGGGTGTGGCCAGCCTGGGTGAGGGGCTGAGGGCCATTTTCAGGCTGGCAACAGCTCCCATTGACCCAATGTCCCAGCAAGGCTGGCTGGAATCAGGTTTCTGGGGTTTATTTATCTTCTATAATTGAAACTTCGTTACCTTGAGTGGAGGCCTAGGCAGGCATTGAAGCCTCCTGTTTGCTTCAGCTCTGTGGCTTCTATAATTGAAACATGGTTGCCTGGAGCAGAGGCCCAGCCGGCCTAGGCGGGTAGTTGCAACGGAATCCTCCTGCTCACTCTAGCTCTGTGACTGCTGGCCTCCATCTTGGCTGGATTAATTTGCATACAGCGACTCTGATTGGTTGGTGGGCATGGTTTGGCTGGTGGGCGTGGCTTAGATGTCTCTGAGCGATGGTCAATTTGCATATTACTCTTTTATTAGATTAGATAGCTACTTTTGGTTTCCATTTGTTTGGAACATTTTTATTCATATCTTCACTTTCAATATGTGTATGTCCTTATAAAATGATATTAACTTTCGTAATATTTATTTTGTTCAGGTATGATATCCTGATTTTGTTCAGATGTCTCTCAATGTTTTCTTTTTTTTTTACCATTTTATTGATTAAGGTATTACATATGTGTCCTTATCTCCCCATTTCCCCCAAATGCCGCGCTCATGCACTCACCCCCTTGTTGTCTGTGTCCTTTTGTTAGGCTCATATGGATGCATACAAGTCCTTTGGTTGATCTTTCCCTCTTATCCCCACCCTCCTCTACCTTCTCTTTGAGGATTGACAGCCTGATTGATGCTTCTCTGTCTCTGGATCGGTTTTTGTTCATCAGTTTATGTTGTTCATTCTTCCATAAATGAGTGAGATCATGTGATATTTATCTTTCTCTGACTGGCTTATTTTGCTTAGCATAATGCTCTCCAGTTCCATCCATGCTGTTACAAATGGTAGGAGTTCCTTCCTTTATATAGCAGCATAGTATTCCATTGTGTAGATATACCATTGTTTCTTAATCCACTCATCTGCTGATGGGCACATAGGCAGTTTCCAAATGTTAGTTATGGTAAATTGTGCTGCTATCAACATAGGGGAGCATATATCCTTTCTGAATGGTGCTTCTAGTTTCTCAGGGTATATTCCTACAAGTGGGATCACTGGGTCAAATGGGAGTTTCATTTTTAATTTTTTGAGGAAACACCATACTGTTCTCCACAGTGGCTGCACCAGTCTGCATTCCCATCAGCAGTGCACGAGGGTTCCTTTTTCTCCACATCTTCACCAGCTCTTGTCGTTTATTGATTTGTTGATGATAGCCATTCTGACAGGAATGAGAAGGTACTGCATTGTCTTTTTGATTTGGATCTCTCAGATGATAAGTGATTTTGAACATGTTTTTATATGCCTCTTGGCCTTCATTATGACTTCTTTCAAAAGGTATCTATTTATGCCCGTTGCCCAATTTTTGATTGGGTTATTTATTTTCCTTTTTTAAATTTGTATGAGTTCTCTGTAAATGTTGGAGATTAAACCCTATCGGTGATAACATTGACAAATATGTTCTCCCATGTAGTGGACCTTCTTGTTGTTTTGTTGATGGTTTCATTTGCTGTGCAAACACTTAATTTTGATGTAGTCCCATTTGTTTATTTTCTCTTTAGTTCCATTGCCCTAGGAGATGTTTTGGTGAATAAATGGCTTCAGCATATGTCTGAGATTTTTCTGCCTGTGGATTCCTCTAATTTTTTTTATGGTTTCCCATCTTATATTTAAGTCCTTTATCAATTTGAGTTTATTTTTGTATGTAGTGTAAATTGTTGGTCTAATTTCACTTTTTTTGCATGTATCTGTCCAATTTTCCCAGCACCATTTATTGAAGAGATTATCTTGACTCCATTGTATGTTGTGCATTCTTTGTCAAATATTAATTGAGCATAATGGCTTGGGTCAATTCTGGGTTCTCTATTCGATTCCATATGTCTGTTCTTGTTACAGTACCAGGCAGTTTTGAGAACAATGGCTTTGTAATACAGATTGATATCTGGTATTGAGATCCCACGTACTTTGTTCTTCATTCTCAGGATTGCTGCAACTATTCGCAGTCTTTTTCCATATGAATAATTCCAGATGAATTTTTGGAGAGTTCATTGTTGGTCTGTGAAATATGCTGTTGTTATTTTAATGGGGAGTGTATTGAATCTATAGATTGCTTTGTAAAGCATAAATATTTTAATGATGTTGATTCTACCAGTCCATGAACACGATATATTCTTCCATCTGTTAATGTCGTCCACTATCTCTTTTTTCAGTGTTCTGTCATTTTCCAACTACAGGCCTTTTACCTTCTTAATTAAGTTTATTCCTAGGTATCTTAATTTTTTTGGTGCAATGGTAAATGGGATTGTTTTTTTTTCTCTCTCTCTATTTCTGTAACTTCACTATTGGTATATAGAAATGCCATAGATTTCTTGGCATTAATTTTGTATCCTGTTACATTGCCAAATTCATTTATTAAGTCTAATAATTTTTGATAGACTCTTTAGGGTTTTCTATGTACAATGTGAGGTCATCTGTGAACATGAACAGTTTTACTTCTTTTCCAATTTGGATGCCTTTTATTCCTTCTTTTCTGATCGCAATGGCTAGTACCTCCAGTACTATGTCGATCAGGAATGGAGAGTGTGGGCATCCCTGTCTTGTTCCTGTTCTTAGGGAAAATGGTTTTAGTTTTTGTCCAACATACTCATGATGTTGGCTGTGGGTTTGACATATACTGCTTTTATTATGTTGAGGTATGATCCTTCTATTCCCACCTTGCTGAGAGTTTTTATCAAAAATGGGTGTTGAATTTTGTCAAATGCTTTTTCTGCATCAATTGATGTAACTATGTGATATTTTATCTCATAATTATTTATGTAATATGTCAGGTTTATTGATTTCTGTATCAGGTTTATTTATTTGTACCACCCTTGCATCCCCAAAATAAATCCTACCTGGTTGTGGTGTATGATCTTTCTGATGTAATGCTGGATCCGATTTGCTTGAATTGCATCTATGTTCATGGGGGATATTGGCCTGTAATTTTTGATCATTGTGTTGTCTTTATCTGGTTTTGGTATTAGGGTAATGCTGGCTTCATAGAATTAGTTTGGAAGTGTTCCTTCCTCTTGAATTTTTTGTAATAGTCTGAGGAGGATAGGTTTAGTCCTTCCTTGAATGTTTGGTACAACTCCCTTGTGAAGTCATCTGGCCCTGGGCATTTGTTTGCTGGAAGGTTTTTGATGACTGCTTCAATTTCTTCTACACTTATTGGGCTTTTGAGATTTTTATATTCTTCCTGTTCGAGTTCTGGAAGGTTTTATTTTTCTAAGAACATCTC
This sequence comes from Murina feae, assembly GCA_004026665.1. NCBI lineage: Eukaryota > Metazoa > Chordata > Mammalia > Chiroptera > Vespertilionidae > Murina > Murina feae. The sequence goes on from PVJC01020025.1 coordinate 25,344, forward strand.
CATTTCCTTCTTAGGTTGTCTAGTTCAATGAAATAGAGTTGTACATAGTATTTTTTAACAATCCTTTGTATTTCTGTGGAGTCTGTTGTTATTTCACCACTTTCATTTTTTATTTTGTTTATATGGGTCCTCTCTCTTTGCTTTGTGGTGAGCCTGGGTAGAGGTTCATCAATCTGTTTATGCTTTCAAAGAACTAACTCTTGGTTTCATTGGTCTTTTGTATTGTTTTTTGTTTGTTGTGTTTTTGTTTCTGTGTTATTTATTCTGCTCTGATCTTTATTATCTCCTTCCTTCTAGTGACTATGGGCTTTTCTTCTTGTTCTCTTTCTAATTCTTTAAGTTGTAGAGCTAGATGATTTACTACCATTTTTTTCTTGTGTTTTGAGGTAGGCTAGTAGAGTTATAAACTTCCCTCTCAGGACTGCTTTCATTGTGACCCATAGATTTCGGATTCTTGTGTTTTCATTGTCATTCATTTCCAGGATATTTTTAATTTCTTCTTTGATCTCTTTGGTAACACACTCATTTAAAAGCATGCTATCCAGCTTCCAAGTTTTTAATTTTTAAATGTTTTTATTGTCGTTGATTTTTAATATTATGCCATTGTGGTCTAAGGAGATGCTTGATATGATTTCAATCTTCTTGAATTTGGGGAGTCTTTGCTTGTGACTCAATCTGTAGTCTATCTTTGAAAATTTCCCATGTGAACTTGAGAAGAATGTATATTCCATGGCTTTGGATAAAATATTCTAAATATGTCTATTAAGACCATCTGATTTATTGAGTCATTCAGGATTGCTCTTTCTTTGCTGATTTTTTGTCTAGAGGATTTATCCAGTGATGTCAGTGGGTTTAAATTCCCTTACTATGATTACATTGTTGTCGATCTCTCCCTTGATATCTTCCAGAAGTTTTCTTTATGTATTTGGGTGCTCCTGCATTGGGTGTACATATGTTTGTTTGTTTGTTTTTAATATATTTTATTGATTTTTTACAGAGAGGAAGAAAGAGGGATAGAAGTGCATATATGTTTTTCAGGGTCATGTCCTTTTCTTGTATCAATCCCTTTAATATTATGAAGTGGCCTTCCTCATCTCTTGCTATGGCCTTCACTTTGAGGTCTATTTTGTCAGATATAACTATTGCTACCCAAGCTTTTTTTTCATTTCCATTTGCCTGAAAGATATTTTTCCATCCCTTCAATTTCAGTCTGCGTGAGTCCCTTGCTCTGAGGTGGGTCTCTTGTAGATAGCATATGTATGGGTCATTTTTTCCCCATTCAGACACCTGATGTCTTTTTATTGGAGCATTTAGTCCAGTTATGTTTAAAGTTATTTATAGGTACTTGTTTGTAGCCAATTTTATTTTTTGTGCCTGTGTTCCTTCTTCCCTTTTTATTTCTACTTTATACAGCATTCCTTTTAGCATTTCTTGTATTGCTGGCTTGGTAGTTATAAACTCCCTTACCCTTTTTTTGTCTGTGAAGCTCCTGATTTTCCTTTCAATTTTGAATGATAGCCTTGCTGCATAGAGTATTCTTGAATTCATTTCCTTGCTTTGCATCACTTTGTAAACTTTATTCCATTTTTTTTTCTGGCCTGATGTGTTTCTGTTGAGAAATCATTTGATAATCTAATGGGAGATGCCATATATGTAACTTTCTGTCTCTCTCTTGCAGCCTTTAAGATTCTCTCTGTGTCTTGAACATTTGCTATCATAATTATTACATGTCTTGCTGTGGGTATTTTTGGGTTCATCTTGTTTGGGACTCTCTGTGCTTATGTGACTTTTTCTTCCCCACATTGGGGCAATTTTCTGATATTATTTCTTCAAATAAGTTTTTTTAACTCTTGTTCCTCTTCCTGTTATTCTGGCACCTCTATTATTCATATGTTGCTTCATTCCATGTTGTCCCATAGCTCCCCTAGGCACTCCTCCTGTCTTTTATTTTTTTTCTCCAATTGTAGTTCAGTTTGGGTATATTTTGCTTCTCTGTCTTCTAATTTGCTCCTCCATTTTTTCTAGTCTACTGTTGAAACTTTCCATGGTGTTTTTGTATTGCAGATATATAACTCTTTATTTCTTATTTATTCTTGCATAAGTTGTTTATTTTTTCATCCTTCTGGTTTATGAACTGTATGACCCTTATTCTGAATTCTTTTTCTGACATATTGCATGCCTTCAGTTTACTTAGCTGCTTTTCTGGCGATTCCACCTTTTCTTTCCTTTGGGGGTTTGTTTTTCTACCAATTTTTGTTCTCACTAAGTGTCAAGTCATGCAGGGGATGCTCATTGGGTGGCAAACACTCCTTGTGTGGTGGCTGCTCCTCAGGCAGTCACAGCAGCAGTTGGTCTTTAGTTGGCAGTGGCTCCTCTGGTGGGTGCTGTTCATAGCAGTGGTGGCTTCTCTGGTTGGTGGGGGGAGGCTGCTTGCACAGCTGCTGCTCCTTGGATGGAGGTGGGCTTCTCGTATGACTTTTGCTCCATAGATGGTTGCACTTTGCTCATGGGTCTGCTGCTCTTCAGACGGGGGTGAGCTGATTGTGTGGCTGCTGCTACTGGGACAAGGGCAGACTTCTCATGAGCTGCTGCTCTTCAGATGAGCAGTGGGCTGAATGCACAGCTGGTTCTCCTTGGATAGGGGCAGGCTGCTTGTGTGGCTGCTGCTCCTCGGATGGGGTGGAGGCTGCTCACACAGCTGTTGCTTCTTGGGGTAGGCTGCTCATATGTCTACTGCTCGGGTGGTTGCAGTGCCCTGGGCTAAAGTGTTGGGCCAGTCATAGGAGAATGCTCTCCGGAACTCACAGGAGCCTGAGCCTGGAGTGGTAGGAGTCTCAGTGACTGTGGGGCCACAGTCAAGGCAGCAGGTCCCTGACAGGGGTGGCTATAGAGTCCTGGGTGTTATCTGAGGGCACCCTGGGTGGAGGTGAGGCTGGGCTCCCAGTAACAGCAGCTCTCCCCTTCAAAATGGTGAGGCCTCTGAGGAAGTTCCAGTTGCACCAGGAGTGTTTGAAATGGTAGCAGAGGCTGCCTAGTTAGGTGAGCCCGTTAAGCCTGCCCTCAATGGTCTTGTGGGATCTAACTGCATCTCACTCACACACACACACACACCCCTCACATGACCACACACTCCTTTTTTGCTCCCTCATTCACTCACGCTCTCTCCCTCACTGCTGCCTTCATCCTGCCTCTGTAGTTGGGTCTGGAGTGTTATTGACCTGTTCATGGATGGAGCCTCCTCTCTGGGTGTCTGGTTATGTGGTTCTCTCTCTAGCACATTGGCCAAACAAGATAAAATTCACCTTGACAAGACATGACATAAAGAGAACAAAACATGAGAAAAGAGAGCACAAATGATATAAAAGAGAAATATGATATGAGAGAAAAGAAACAGAAGAAGAAGAAAAAAATACTATATAATAAAGAGGGAATATGCAAATTGGCCATCACTCTGGTCAATTTGCACCCACAGCTGAAGCTAAATTCCCATAACGAGCCTTAAGGAGCAATCAGCAGGGACCTGAGGCTGCACGCCCACCCACCTCCAGCATGGGCTTGACAGGCTGCTCTCCCTGCCCTGACATCAGGCCAGAGGAACTCAGGCTGCACCCTTTTCCTTGTTGCCAGGTTGGGGGACCTCAGGCCATGCCCCCCATCCTGGCCACAGGCCAGGGGACCTGAGGCTGTGCCCCCTACCCAGTGGGTTTTGACGGGGGCCCTCAAGGTATGCCCTCCACCATGGTGCTGAACCAGGGGACCTCAGGCCATGCCCCCACCCCAGCACCAGGCCAGGGGACCTCAGGCTGTGCCCCCTGCCCCGGCACCAGGCTGGGGTATCACAGGCCACTCCCTCCATGCAGCAGGGCTTGATGGGGGTCCTCAGGCTGTGCCCCTCTTCCCTAGTACCCAGGGGACCTGAGGCTGCATCACCGCACTTGGCAGGGCTTGACAGGGTGGGACCGGCCAGCTCTGGATCTAGCCCAATGAAGGGGGGTCGTCCAGGTTTGGGTCTCAAGCGATTTTTAGGTGCATGTGGGTGGTTGAAGACTTAACTCTGGGTTCCATGGTGCACCCCAGACTCTGACAGGAGGAAGATTTTCATAAACATTTTACTAATTTTCTTTAATGAAACTTCTATTATAGAGAAAGTTCAAATAGCAATATTAAAATATTTCCTCTAATTAATCCCCTTTTAATGTGCCTGAATTTCATGCACTGGGCCACTAGTATATATATCTAAACTAATAAAAGCGAAATATTAAA
>PVJC01020026.1:0-29505 GCA_004026665.1 Murina feae
CCAGGGCAACCCAAGCTTCCTGCTTGCTCCAGCTTTGTGGCCGCTGCCATCTTTGTGATGGAGTGATGATTATTTTGCATATTGCTCTTTTATTAGATAGGATTTCCAAGATCACTCCAGCTGATAATAAACAGCATCTGATAGAGAAGAGTCTGTGGAGCAAGAAAGGCATCATGAAGAGGGCACACTGAAGGTAGAGTTTCACTGAGTAAAATGGCCTCTCAAGGCTGTGGAAAGACTTGAAGATAGGAAAAGTTTTCACCTAGATTGATCACTTCCATCTCTGAACCACTGAATATTTCAGTCTTCCTGAATTACGCAGTTTTGTTGGAACGTATTGGTATATAGGGTGGGAATTTATGTTGGGGCTGGATGGTTTATGAAATATTTTAAATTGTCTTCAAATATTGTGTGTGGGGGGTAGGTTTTTGAAGGATATTTTTAGAAGAATGAAGGAGAAAAATAGTATAACTCTAACAAAATTTACAAGTAACACTGTGTTACATGGTTTTGATCATCTCAGGGGAGGTGACATGGTCAAGACACTATTTTAGCAAAATCAATCAAGTGTCATTTTATTTGGTTTTACTTTCCTTCAGATTTTATAGTATGGCTACATCCACTGGTATGGCTCCACCCCCCCGCCAACATGAGCGCACACGTGCGCACACAAGCGCACACACACACAACTGAATCTGTAAATCTGCTCTCTCAAGGGCTTTATGTTGCAGGTGCTGGACTTTGTTTTAAGGCACAAGCAAGGTTGCCTTCATCACTGGCTCCCTCCATGCCTAAATATCTATGCTCTTGTAATATTCACCATACTACTATGTTTATTTTAAATTTAAAAAATCATTATATACACACAGAAACTCATATGTATCGCACATTTCTCCCCATATTTCTAATAATTGAATTTACCTATGAAAAGGAATATATATTCCTATTTTTATTAATAACTTTTAAAAAGCTGATAAATTAATAAGCTAAATTGGATATGTTTATTGGCACAATTGTCCACTAAAGAATAAATATTTTAGTGCCATTTTATCAGTCAAATGAAATTACCTTCCACTTCTTTTAATGTGTGGGTAGCAAATTAGTTACTATACAAAATACTAACAACCTATTATAACATTTGGATCATGTCATTATATTTTAAAATACTTCCTATTATGTATACTGGTATATAAATGAATATATATACACACATGCACACACATGCACACACACACACACACCTAGGTGTTTTGTACTAATACGTAACTTAGAATGCACAGTATGTTTGACATTTACTTTTTTTCCTTGCTCTTCTTTCTTCTATCTATTAGTTTTTTGCTTGTTTGTGTTGTTATATTTTTGTTCATTTGTGTTTTGGGCAGAACAAAATAGTGTTTTTGAAAGTTAGTGTGCATATAGATTACCAGCAGAATTTGCTAAAAATGTAGATTCTAAGTCTGTAGGTCTTGAGTGTCCTGAGATACACAACAAGCTCTCGGGTAATATGGACAATGCTGGTCCACAGGCCACAGGGTAGTAAGACTTTAGAGACAGAAATGGCACGTACCTACTTCTGCTCATAAAACAATTTCCTTTATAAAGTTTAATTGAAATGTATGCTTTTAAAAAATGCAAAGGAAAAACTTAGTGGTTGGGCAAGAAAGACTCATGCCTGGCGAGGTTGATAGATCTGAGAAATCTTTGTTGGCGGGAACATCCTGCGGTTAGGCTGGTATACGTGGAGACAGCAGGTCGTCTGAAAAATGTGCTCAAGCAGATGGGCCAGATCAGGTGGGCAAGCCCTGAGAGACCAAAGACTGGAAAGCACTATTAACACTGGAAGCAGAAAGAGTTCGGAGGCTTCAGATAATTTTAAGGGAAAGGTTGATCTGGTAAGATTTCATGTAAAAAGGACAAATGCACCTTGTTTTGGAGGGATGTTTAACTTTTAGGTTTATGGGAAATTTTATATACTAGTGGATGGGGAAAGATAACATTTTTAATGATGTAATTAAGGCACAGAAGTCATTTCTCAATTTTATGCAAGTTTAAATAATGGAAGACAATATTACAGTGTGTTACATAAAATAGTTTTTTCATACTTGGGACTATTCAAGTAGCCAAGAAAGAGTTGAAGTGCTCTGTAATTAATTTTAAACACACACCCACAATGAAAAAAGATTGTTTTTTTTTTAATCCTGATATGAAAGACCACATGCATGCCATATCTACATATTTACTTTTCATATATAAAACAGCATCTACAATAACGAAGATTAGGATTTAAAGAGCAGAATAACATTTTGTCCTGGGTATTTATCATGTATTGTTCACATACTCTATCATATGTGAAGATACACTAGTTAGAAAATAGACAATATTTTTAGAAAGTTGAAGGCCTCATCCATGTATCGGTAGCATTTTTAATGCAATAGATGCAATGATAGTGCTATCAAGCGAGCTGCAATACTTTCCCCAAGGCCCACATTGCCTTCCCCAGGGCTCTGTCTTTGGCATTGAACTAGCATGTGTAAATGAGGTTGTCTGCTCTTTTTGCCCTGTTGTTAAGTCATGAGCAGCAGGCCTCGCTTTTGGTACCCAGGCTATTCATAAGATCAAAGATTTAAAAATATTTTCATTGTTATTGTTGTTGACATGACTTTTTGCTTCTACTTCCCCTGCTGGGCCAGGCCTTAGGAACTTTGCATCAGCTGTTATTTTTTCTCATGTGTTGAAATGCTGCTGGTCTGAACACTACAAAGGAAAGACTAAAAATTATACCAGTTCCTCAATTAGAGTTGTACTGTTTCTAACCAGAGACCAGAGAATAAGTGCTACCTCTCTCTGAGGGAAACAGTGGAAAGCGTAAGAAGATAAATGAATGCATTTTGGAGTTGTCAGCTGGGAAAGGTAAAAAGTTAACTAGAGGGAGTATTTCTCCCGTAGACTTTCAATTATATTTTCCATCATGCAAAGATGTTAAGATTGCTTGAGGCTGCTTAAGGTGGGAATACTGCTAATACTTTATTTATTGTAGATGCTTAACTTCATTCTTGTACTAATATTTAAAGGGGATGAACGTATCATTGAAGCAAATATAGGGTGCCTCCCTTTCAGTGTGAAGTCTTATGTAATCACTTAGATAGCTCATAAAGAAGAAAATAGAGTGCTGATGTCTAGTCTGCTTTTGAAGTGCATTTTCATTTAAAATTAGGGGCCTGGTGCACAAATTCATAAACAGGTGGGGTCGCTAGGCCTGGCCAGAAATCAGGGCCAATCATAGGCCGGCCAACCCTGGGAAGGGACCATAGGAGGTTGGCCAGCCACTGGGAGGAGGGACCACGGGAGGTTGGCTGTGGGAGCTCACTGACCACCAGGGGGCCACTCCTGCATTGAGCATCAGGCCCCTGCTGGTCAGTGCATGTCATAGCAACTGATCAACTGGTCATTTGTTCGCTTAGGCTTTGATATCTATACACCATAGGTGGAAGGTGAGCCACTTATTCTCTGCTCCAGAGATTCCCTGGTGGAGAGAACCTTGAAAGGAATGGTTTCCAGTCCTGCAGATCTTCTGAATCAGTGGCCATGGCGTATGTAGCCCAGCTTGACTCTCAGTATGATGAATGATTTATGGGTTAAAATAGACAAGCATAAAAAAAATAGTTGACAATTTCTGCCAGAATTTCAATGTCCCATTAATCCTTAAAATATTATTATTGAAATCAATTTTATACATACACTCTTATGGAGAAACTCTATGTGACATTTTTTATAATTTTCTATAAAACAGTCAATTAGAGGAAGTTATTTCACTTTATTTTATTTTTAGTGAGATGTATCTGTTTTTCCCTAGCTCATACAATTATCACTTAGTTTTTGCCAGAGACCAATGCCTAAATGAGCTGTTTATAAGCTAAATAAATTATTGTTGCTATTATTAAAATGGCAAGGATTTTTACATTTTCTTATCCTTTGCACAGGCAGAAAAAGTATATTTGAAGGCCTGTAATTGAGGTGTGGTTTAGTTAGAAGGTAGGACAGTAGAAGGAGGCCTCTGATAAAATAGCACAAATCTGAGTGGTAATGCTCTATAATAGTTTAAGAGTTTCATTTTCCAGGTAAACCTAAAGCAAACAATGTGGGATAAAAATTTTACAAATTATTCCATAAAAATTGCCACTTGGAATTGATATGAAATGAAAGATCAATTTAAATATAATTTAATTTAGAGTACTAATGATGGTATATAAACATAAATTAAAAATAACATAATGAAGTAAATTCTATAAAGTCTTAATATCAACAGAAAAATAATTTGATTTATCCTGGAGCTTAGTAAATTTTGATGTTACTAATTTTCCATGTGACAGCTGTTTTCATGTATTTTAGCCAATAAAGTCTGTAATAGACTACAAAATCATGTAGAAAAATGAATTGCTTTAATTACATAGTAATGTATCACAATTCAGTCTATGAATGGATTTCATTTGTATTTAATTGTTTGTTTTCTGTCAACTTTGTAACTAAGTAAGGTAAGGTTGGTTGGTTATGATTTGGCATGTGTGGACCAATAAAACCTGCCACGTCCTTCCTTGGAAATAAGGACTACGAATTACTTCTGGAGGTGAATTTCAGTAATATACTTGAGCAGTGTTTAGTTGGAATTCAGCTTGGTTGTTTACAAGATAGAAGGTTTTGTAACACACATTGATAACTTTATAGAGTAGAAAAATATTCATGAAATGGGCACTTTTTCTTTGAACAATATTTTACATTCAAAGGGACAAAACAAAATGATTTTTAGAGACAATATGGAGATTTAAGCTTGAAACCAAATATATTTTGCATAAATATATATGTGTCTGAAATATATAAATAATTTCTATTTATAAAATAAATAATGAAAAAATAATGAAAAAAGGTGAGTAAAAGTCATAAGCTGACATTTCTCACAAAAGCAAACATAGATGTTCAATAAACATAGAAAGGATGTTCAATATTATTAATGATTAGATATCCAGGACAAGAAAGCAATAGGTTATTTTAGAATACTTAGTATAAGATATAAATATATTTTAAGTCATATTTAACATTTTAGAGAAAATATAGTTTTATAGTTTTGAATAAAATCTAATCTAATAAAAGAGTAATATGCAAATTAACCATCACTCCAAGACACCTAAGTCACACCCACCAGCCAAGCCATGCCCACCAGCCAATCAGAGCATCTGTATGCAAATTAACCCAGCCAAGATGGTGGCCAGCAGCCACGGAGCTAGAGCAAACAGGAGGCTTCCCTTGCACCAGAGATGGAGGAAACTGCCTGCCTATGCCGGCTGTAGCCTATGCTCAAGGCAACAAAGTTTCAATTATAGAAGATAAATAAACCCCAGAGACCTGATTCCAGCCAGCCTCGCTGGGACATTGGGTCAATGGGAGCTGTGGCCAGCCTGCAAACAGCCATCAGCCCCTCACCCAGGCTGGCCACACCCTCATGGAGTGAGGGTTCCTGCTGGGGGGCTTGGCCAGCCTGCAAACAGCCATCAGCCCCTCACCCAGGCTAGGCACCCCAGTAGGGACCTGAACCCTGAAGGGACTGTGGGCAGCCTCAAAACGGCCCTTAGCCCCTCACCCAGGCTGGCCAGGCACACCAGCAAGTGGACATCCCCCGAGGGGTCCCAGATTGTGAGAGGGCACAGGCCAGGTTCAGGGACCCCCCCCCCCCCGAGTGCACAAATTTTTGTGCACCAGGCCCCTAGTTTTAATATAATTTGTGAGACTGTAAATGCTTTAACCACTTTGGGGACTAGATTAGCATTATCATTTGAAATAAACCAAGCCATTTTCCTAGATATATAGCCAAGATAAACTCTTGTTTATGTTCATAATGGTACATTTTTCTTGAAGGGCTTTTCAAACTACATAAGACCTGGAAATAATCTAAATATCATAAAAAAAAAGAGAGTGGATAACCTATAGTACATTAGCAAAATGGAACATGATATACATCAAGCAAAATTAATAAAAAATAATGACATAAAAGTATGTATGAATCTTTGCAATATAACACTGTGACAGAAAAGTCATTAAAGTGCATCTATTATGATACACTTTTCATAAAATTAAAGAGAACTAAATTTTTTAAAGTGTTAAAACACTTATGGAATTAAGCTGTATAATTACACATATAAAAAAAGCAAGATCATGGTGAAAATGCAACTCACAGTAGTGATGAAATGGAGGGATTCAGGAATAGACTAGGGGAAATAGTGTTGTTAGATATGTATAGTTAGTGGTTATTAATTTTCTATTCTAGATGATTGACTTATAGATACATATTACAATATTATAAGAAATAAATGAATGAATAAATGAACAAATCAGTGAACAAATCAGTAAACAAATATATAAATTATGGTCATACATGAACCAATCTAAAATGGTTTTCTTAAATCAAAGATTATATATGACTAGAGGCCCGGTGCATGAAAATTCATCTCAGGCCAGACTGAACCCTCTCAGGGAGAGGGTCTAAGCTACAGTCTGGCCTCTTCTGCAGGAGGCAACTGGACAGGCTGATCGGGGACTGTGCCTGCCATCGAGCAGTCAGCCCCACCTCCCCAATTACCCCTCCACCACCATTGGTTGCTTGCCAGCCCCGTCTCCTGCCAACCAATCATTCTGCCATTCAGTCTATTTGCATATTATGCTTTTATTATATAGGATTAATTTAATTCTATAAACTCAGTATCAACAAAAATAAAGTGACATCCATAATTATCAGCCTTCTTATTTTTTTGTCTATCTTATTTTAAGTTTTTCTGCCTATGATTCTAATTAACTTGTATGAAAACTTAAGTTTATGGTGGTGGTTAGTATTTGCGCACAAAATAACTTTGACCTGTTAAATCATGATTTATTTACAGTTTTAAGTATGTTAGATAACAATTTATTTGTTAACAATTTATTTGTTGTACTTAAAGCCCTTCATTAATTAAAAAGATCAATTGGCTTTAGTGTATTAAAGTGAAGGAATCAAGGTAAGACTTTTCTATCTGAGATATCTAAGGGAACATCAATGACAATATTTAGTACTAGAGGCCTAGTGCACAAAATTCATGCACTTGTGGAGGAGGTCCTTCAGCCCAGCCTGTGCCTTCTAACAGTTCTGGAGCACTTAGGGGATGTCTGACTAATGGCTTAGGCGCAGTCCTGGACATCCTTAGTACTGCCGTGGAGGCAAGAGAGAATCCCGCCATAACAGCTCTGCTTGCCAGCCATGGGCCTGGCTTCTGACTGAGCTGTGCTCCCCCTGTGGGAACACACTGACCACCAGGGGGTAGCTCCTGTATTGAGCATCTACCCCTTGGTGGTCAGTGCTCATCTTAGCAACTGGTCATTCCACTGTTCATTCTATTTGCATATTAGCCTTTTATTATATAGGACTAGAGGCCTGGTGCACAAAAATTTGTGCACTCAGGGGTGTGTCTCTCAGCCCGGCCTGTGCCTTCTCACAGACTGGGACCCCTTAGGGGATGTCCACCTGCTGGCTTACGCCCACTCCCCAGGGGATTGGGCCTATGCTGGCAGTCAGACATCCCTCTGGCAGTCCGGGGGCCCTCAGGGGATGTCTACTTGCCAGTGGGGAGCAGCCTAAGCAGTTGGATATCTTTAGTGCTGCTGAGGAGGCAGGAAAGGCTCCCACCACCACCGCTGTATTGGTAGCCATCAGCCTGGCTTGTGGCTGAGCAGAGCTCCACTTGTGGGAGTGCACTGACCACCAGGGGCAGCTCCTGCATTGAGTGTCTGCCCCTTGGTGGTCAGTGTGTGTCATAGTGACCAGTCATTCCCAGTGTTCTGCTGTTAAGGTCAATTTGCATATTACCCTTATATTATATAGGATAGAGGCCTGGTGCATGGGTGAGGGTTGGTTGGTTTGCCCTGAAGGGTGTCCCGGATCATGGTGGGGGTCCTGCTGCAGTGCCTGGCCAGCTGGGGTGAGTGGCTGATGACTGTTTGCAGGCTGGCCACAGCCCCTTCAAAGTGGGGGTCTCCCCTGGGTGCCTGGCCAGCCTGGGTGAGGAGCTTATGGCTGTTTGCAGGCTGATCACAGCCCCTTTGGAGTTGGAGGTTCTGCTGGGAAGCCTGGCCAGTCTGGGTGAGGGACTGATGGCTGTTTGAAGGCTGGCCATAGCTCCTTCAGGGTTGGGGGTTCCTGCTGGGGTGTCTATCCAGCCTGGGAGAAGGGCTCATGGTTGTTTGCAGGCTGGCCAAGCCCCCCAGGAGGAACCCTCACCCCATGAGGGTAAGGCCATCCTGGGTGAGGGACTGATGGTTGTTTGCAGGCTGGGCACAGCCCCCGGTGAGGCTGGCTGGAAGCAGGTATCTGGGATTTATTTATCTTCTATAATTGAAACTTTGTTGCCTTGAGTGGAGGCCACAGCCAGCCTAGGTAGGTGGGAAGTTTAGCTTCCCCCATTGTCCCGGGCAAGCAAGCCTCCTGTTTGCTCTAGCTCCCTGGCTTCTATATTTGAAGCTTTGTTGCCTTGAGCAGAGACCATAGCTGGCCTAGGCAGGTGGGAAGTTTGGCTTCCTGCATAGCTGAGGCAAGTAAGCCTCCTGTTTTCTCTAGCTCCATGGCTGCCAGCCACCATCTTGCCTGGGTTAATTTGCATATAGTCACTCTGATTGGCCGGTGGCCATGGCTTGGCTGATGGGTGTGGCTTAGGTATAGCAGAGTGATGCCTAATTTGCATATTACTCTTTTATTAGATTAGATATCCTGTAAATAACTATTTTCTATTCATTAGAATGTTGAGTATCTTAAGTTTAAGAAGAAATGCATATTTGTAAGAGGAGATAAGTACACACTATAAAATAATCAGATGAAACTGTAAGGCCAATTTCTATTCAGTTTGTCAGTTGTCTTAACATTCACTACCAAACAACCAAAACAAGGAATTTGCATAAAAATCTAAATAAAAACAACAGAGAATTGGGAAACTTAAGAAAATGTATAGTTATGCTACTGGCTTAACATATTGCCGAGGTATGTGAACCCAGTTTTGAATTTGATAATTACATTATTTTCTAAATACTGTAGTTGATACCGTCTGCCTTTAGTCAGAACTATAATTAAACTAGTCCCCAAAACATGAAACTTTTCTTTTTTAAGCACAGTTTTTAATGTGAGAAATCCATTCTTGAGTTTAACAACCCTAGTTTAGGGAAATCTTTCATTTGTGTTAGTGGATAGTTGCCATTTATGGCAATTTACCTGTAACCAGTATAGGTTTTGGGAAGCAGTGTTGCCCTGGAAAATTTGTGAAAGGATGGCCTAAAAATATATGAACTTGATCTTTCTTCTTTTATTATATTTTTAACCTCAACAAATTACTTAGTTAAACTCCACTATTTTAAATGCCAAGTATTTGTAAAATAGTTGCAAATATTTAAAATTAACCTGCTTTATAACTGTTTGCCCTAAACTATACCATGGACTTGTTTTTATCTGAGAAAGAAAGCTTCCTAAGAGTTATTTGGTAGTCATGAATCTACCCTTTAGTTTTCTCAGAAACAGAAACCAATTGTATTCTGTCTGAAACAGCTAGGTTTATATTAGGTTTTTAAAAAAATCCTTCCCAGCATGGTATAAATACATCTTAAATTTGGCCACATTTCCTTGTTCAAGTGTATGATGTAAGAGTTACACAGTATACTGGAGTGACTAAATACCTTTAATCTTGGGCCTTTCTATACTTTGTAGCTCAAAGTAAAAAAGAAAGCCCCATATGGTCTATCTATAACTGAACATTGACTATGGTATATCAAAAGCAATCAGTGCTCACTCAAAGAGGATTGTACTGTTCAAAGTAAATGCTTTCTACTATAAGTTTTATTCCTGAGACCAATTCAAGTAACTTCAAGATAAAAGAGCACAGAGAGATATTTTGCCAATGATTTCATTACTTTCCGCATTTCAAAATACAAGTTCTGTAACTTAGATGATTTTCCAATCTAAATCATTTACTACTGACACTGCATTAAGGTAATAGCCTAGCCAAGCCAACAAAATAAATAAATACATAAATAATAAATAAAACATTTTATATTTTAGGAATATCATAAAATTACAGGTACTGTCAATTTTAAAACTGAAAGTAATTTATACAGTACGCATTTTAACAACACAAGAAAATATTAGATTCACATAAAGTAAATGGAAATGCATAGAAGCATTTTTTTTTTTTTTTTACTCTACTAGCCTTTTGAATCCAAAACTTGGATTCAAAGATCTAAACATGTCACAGACATTTATTATCACTCCTCTTCTCTTTCAGGAACTCTTGAAAGAAGCATAATTCATCAAGAAAATATTTTCCAATAATCTCTGCACAGGATAATTTGCTTTTTTTCTGATCTTCAAAGTGACAGATTGCACAGGTTGAGCCTCTGTGACTTAAACCACAGACAGTTTCATATTTCGGTGTGCTTTTTTTGTCTTGCTGGCAGATTTGATTTATAATAGTTGAGGTAGCACAAAATTAAAAATTAATTAATTTGAGTGAATTGGTAAGAAAGGGGGCTGAGTGGCTGTATTGAGATGCTAATAGGTCTATTGCAGACATACTCTGGCCATCTGATCCTCAGGAATATCCAGCAGCTGTGGCAGGCAAAACTAAGGGAGCACACTCAAGAGGAAGGGTCAAGAGTTTGGCATCTAACCTCAGTGGGGCCAAGCAGGGGCTGCTCTTGTTGAGATTCTACTTCTGGGATGAAAGCAGGTCAGATGGTTGAAATAATATATTTGTACGGCAATGCTAGAGAATAGCTGTAGGGGCTCAGCGACTTGATCTCAGGATGTGATTTTCTGGGGATTTTTGTGGAAAATGACTTGTTGAGCAGTTTTCTATAAGACTTCCAGGAGCTACAGTGCTTGCTCCATTGACTGTTTTATTGGGAGAATGCATATTTAATGAAATTATGATTTCTAGAAAAACACACAATCACTGGTATTTTGAAATAAATACACTAACTGTTATACAACATATACTAATTAACATATGCACACTTGAAATGTAATACATTTGTACTCTTTGAAAAACAATTATTATATTTTACATCTACAATAAAATGTTTTTTCTTTTATATCACTATATGATTTGTAAAATACCCAGGATAGTATGGTTTACATCGACCACAAAATAAAGGATATCCCAAAGAAATGTGCACACGCTTTAACAGCTGATCGCTCACTTTTGAAAATAAAATGTATTTTAATAAGCATTGCCTTTATTCAAAGTGTGTGCATACGTTTTTGGGACACCCTATATATCATGCTTTTTCTAATTATGCAAATTAAACACATTCACTTGTGATATATTTTTGTTTAAATTCAGAATGAAGAAAATAAAATCATTCAATTTCAATTATTTAAGATTATAATCATGTGACTGTGTGACTAAATGGTAAAAAAATAATAGTAAAGTAATAGGAATTACTGACAATTGGCTGTCAATAAATAACACAAAGCAGCACTGATTTAAGTTATAAAAATTGACAAAGCTGTTATAAAACAATTTATTTTAATAACCATTGTAGATCAAAACTTTAAAATTGAAATGATAAATTAAAAAATGACTAAAGCAACACAATGCTTCTTGGAAATGTAACATTTGTATTACAAACCAAAACCAAACAGAAATTTGTTTTCTTTTTTAACAAAGGTTTATATCACTTTTGTTTAAAAAAACCTTCATTTTTCTGAAGAACACATTATACATCTTATAACTCCATAAATCACCAGTACAATATTTATACTGATGGTTAAAAAAAAACACAAAAAAGCCATTGGCTAACTGTAATTTTTAGTGTTCCTTCTCCTTGATTTCTTCCTGTTTTTCCTCCAGTTGAATGAGGAAATGTGATTAGCTATTTCACCATGAGCCCGGTTACTTCCATGTTACAATAGGGAATTGTCATTACACATATTAATCAGTGAATCAGCCGATCGCTCTTGACCTCCTGTAGCTAAATGTTAGGTAATTGAAAATTGATTGGCATTTACCCCTGACCTAATGTATTCAGCTAAAATTTGCTATGGTAGTGGTGATGTTCATATATTTTAGCAATCCTGTCATACTATTTCTATTTCATTCACCAACAACACCTGTACTATTTTTGTCTTTACTAAATTGCTACTACCTGCTAATTAATACCACCATGACCACTAATACCTAGTATTTATTGAGATGTTTTTTATTGGCTTTTTTTAAATTGAGTTTTTCCTTTTATATTTATTGGTATATTTAATGCTCATAGCCACTGTCTTTGCCAAGTACTATTATTTTCCCCATTTTAAAAAGGGACCAGTCATTTTTTTAAAAAAATAATGTGATGTACATTCTGTTTATCATTTATGTAGTTTATTATTTCTTGGAACAAAAGTAAGTATATATATAATAGTATATTTTATTATGGATTTTTTCCTCCAAACAAAAGTATAAGAGAAAATATACCTCAAGAAACAAACTAAATATATCCTCTAATCAGGGAATAATTTATTTCCCCTCTTAGGGATACACTAAAAGGATCTTGAAGTAGAATAGTAAATCTTAGGCTTGTATTGATTGGGCAGTAAATAAAATTATACTTCACTGTTTCACAAAACAAGATTAGGTTGTCCCTTAGTGCAATAAAATGCTGATTTCAAACCTAGGTTGATTCTTTTAAGGTGCTTTCCAATCAATGAGGATATGAAAGGAAATGCATGGTTGGCAGAGCTGGGAATTCATCTCAAAGTTAAGAGTAATGTAATTGCTACAAATGCTGCAATATGAGCTGATGATTTTTGGGGCAATTTCAAATCAAGAACTAAAATTCTATGGAGACAATCATTCCCGCTACAGGTTAAAATCCATAGGCTGCTCCTGTTCAAAATAATAGTAACCGTTTCTTAGGAGATACACAGGGATAGTAATGTTTCAAATAAAATAATTTAATAATTACTATAATGTTCACTGTGAAAACCATGTCCAGTTGTGCACTGCAGTGTAATGTTTTAGTATTACCTCTACATTTTTTATATTCTATAGTTTATAATTAATCAAAATATTTGGATTGGGTGGGATTCTCAAATTCAGTTGACAGATATTAGGTAAATATTATCTCACTCCTGGGTTCATTTATCTCAGTCCCTGTATTTTCATAGTTTTTTTTTCAATTATATTTATTTAAATATGAAAATTCTTCCACTCAGAAAAAAACTAAAGCCTCTCCCTTTAATATTCTCTTTTATTCTACCTCTAATAACGCTTTCAACTATAATTCACTAACACAGTGCTGTGAATTGGATCTTAAGAATTTGATTATTTTTTGCCTTTGGAAACATGGCCTTCAAATCTTAATTTGCATTTCTGCAATACTGATTTAATGTTACACTTGATGCACAAACATTAATTATAAAATATATTGGGGGGAATTTGTCCATAATCAGAGATTTTAACCAAAATTACAATGATTTTTTTAGGTTGTTAACAGAACTAGGTTTCCAAGAATTTCTATTTTTAGGAAATTGGAAGGAAAGCTTGTAACTTTGTTATATTTTATGTTTACTTGAATTATTTGTAAAACTTTAATCAGATAAACTTGTATATGCTAATATTTTAAATTTTAAATAGAGTAATTTTTAAAACACAAGCTAATTATATCACATGAATCATACAATTATCTGCTTCCAACATATTTAAATTATTTTTCTGTAAAAGGGAAAATAAACTAAATATATTTTATGCCGTTCATTAATTGTTAAAACAAATATGTATTATTATTACTTTTTATTTAAAATTTAATGATTATATAATTTTATAGTAGTATTTCCACAAATACTTATATGAGAAAATGAGTGGGATAGAAAATGTAAAGAAGTATTTCAAAGGGTGTTTGTTTCTTACATTAAAGTATTATTTTAATCACTATGGTGCTAATCACAGTAATAGTGATGTTGATATATAATGTCATTAGTGGCTATCATATGGTGTGAGCATTTTATCAGCTGCATGCTACATTTGTGAATGATCCTATTAGAGGTATTGGCTTTTTAATTTTTTCAAATACTGCCTTTTGTGCTAAGTATGTTTTTCAAAATGGAGTGACCCTTTTTCTTATGAAAGTGAAGCTGAGAGTCTGTTTTGGGCAAAGTTCAATTGCACTTGACCCTCCAGATGAAGAGTTGTTCCCTCATAATTCGGTGTCATTCAGGTCAATTTCAATTATTAAAGAGAATTTCAGGCAGAGTAACTATGTTTGGATATTCTTAAAAAATCATTTTTAAAGGAAGAATAACCAAGCCATAATATCAGTGTCTGTAATAGTTTTTAATCACTTTCATTTCATTGTTTTTAAAAATGAAATGATGCAGATCATATCAATCCTAGTAAAAATTAGTACATAGTTGTCTTTTAAAAAATGAAGACTTTGAATCATGTTAAAACATTTACCTCATAAATGAGGAAGTAAAATTTAAGATATTATAATATATTAATTCATTCTAGACCATCCAGGTATTATAATTATCTGATTAATATTTGAAGGATAGTAGAAAATAATGCTTTATATATGAGTGCTTTATTCTTCTTTTAAAGCATTCCATTGTTAACAATCTTAAAAATTAGCATCCTGCAATTATGAATCTATATATAATCAAACCTTATGTAATAACTTCTTATATCTTATAAATGATTAATGTTATAAATGTTAAAAATAATATTCATACATTGTCAAAGAGGTTATTTTCACATTGGAAAATAATATGTAGAGAGAAAGAAAAATGTAAGATCTTTATATTGATTGTTCAGGTGATAAAGAAAAAAAAATCTAGTAGGCGCTCATAATTGTGAAAATTCCTACTGCAATGGATAAGATTAATCTGAAACACCTTCTCTGAAGTGTGAATTAAATCTGCCGTTTCAGGATCATTGGCAGTCAATGTGGATGCCTGTGTACAATGCAACTGTCATCGGAGTGCTAGCCTTGGCTGGTTAAATGGATTTTGCTTCAGGTTAAAAATCTTCAGGGAATGGGTCAAATTGTCTGAGGACATCTTTTCTATTCTTGGGCAATGAAGTAAAAATGAGAGCACAATAAGGTTACTTAAAACCCAGCAACATACAAGATCATTGAGCTATACTAGAATAGGGGATCTCGAGAGAATGAATTAGACCCACAGTCTGATACAGGCCAAGTCTTTTGGTGAAAGGCTAGAATGCCAGCCCTCTTTACTTTCCTCCCATGCCATGCAATTCTGGGATGCTCACTTTAAACCAGAGGAAAGCTTCAAAGAGAAACCCTCTGAAATAGTGGCATAACTTTAACATATCATATGAGATTGTTACAATAATGCTGTCTTATGCATTTAGTTAGTGTTATTCTGAATATTATAATGTGGCTGAGAAATATCACACTGAGCTAAAAGCCCCAATAAACTTCAAATACAGTTATTAAATTTTGAAGTTTATATTTTATAATATAACTGGTAAAATAGTGTTTTAGATACATACTTAATTGCCTAAGAAAATCCTCTCAGCAAAGTATAAACTGTTATAACTCATTAAATCCTATTATGAATTATTTTATATGCTTTAATTTTTAGGAAAGAATAGGTATGAAGTTGCTATTTTGTATACATTATGAAACTCTGAAGTTTAAAGCTATTTATTTGGAAGATGGGATAACATTTTAATGGCTCCCACATCAATAACGTGACACAAGACATAGCTGTCTATAACATGATTTGCTATATATAATAGCCCCCTATATAGAAGTGGCCCCCTGCTGGCCTAATTCTTTCATTCTCCCATTAAATTCTGTCAAAAAGCTTGCAAGGGACACAATAAAGTTGCCATTATTTCCATGGGCTATGACAGTTCAATTATTTCAGATGTGAACATACCGTGTGACAATTGCAACTCTGCACTTTCTAAGATACAACAGACATACTTTCAATCACTTTTTTTTGACAGAAATTCCAATAGCATCTACAAAAGTTAAATATGAATTGTAATAAGAAACATTCTAGGCTTCTTCAAAAATTTACTGCTAACATTTTAATGATTTATTCATTGTGTCTCTTACTACCTTTGAAGTATTCAGAAAGTAATGTCAGATTAATGCTTTTTGGAACAATGAATTATCCTTCTTGGTATTATCAAACTGAACTTGTTGTCCTAGGAATTCTTAATGATGCTGGTATATCAGATATATATATATATATATATATATATATATATATATATATATATATATATATATGTTTATAGTTGTGAGCACTTGAAACACAGAGTTTATTCTTGTACTATTACTTATTAATTATTGTATTATTTTCCATATGAACAATTGTAAACTTACTTTTGCCCTACCCTGTATCTTAACTAATAAAAGTGTAATATTAAAATTAACCGTTTCTTCGGGATGGCCTAAGCCACGCCCACAGCAAATCAGAGTGACTGTATGCAAATTAGCCTAGCCAAGATGACGGAGGCCGCAGCTCCAGTGTGTGGCTGCTGCCTCTGCCATCTTGGAAGCCTCTGTCCTGGGAAGGCATCTGGCACCCTGGGCCTGGCCAGCGCCACCCTTCGGCCTCCCAGGCGGAGAAGCCTTCCAGGGGGCGGGGACGAGCCAGTGGGACCCCGAGGCCCCTTCCTGGGAGGCCAATCGTGTGGCTAGTGCCTAGCCAGCTCCATCCAATGGTCCTCCCAGGTGAAGAAGCCTGGGGGGTTGGGGGACAAGACTAGCCGGGGGACCCCAAGGCTCCCTCCTGGGAAGCCTATGGGGTGGCCAGCGCCACCCCATTGCTTCCCAGGTGGATGGCCTGGAGGGTCAGTGGGAGCTGTGGCCAGCCTGAAAACTGCCCTTAGCTCCTCACCCAGGCTTGCCACACTCTCTGGGGTGAGGGTCTCCACTGGGGAGCTTGACCAGCCTGCAAACAGACATTGGCCCCTCACCCAGGCTGGCCAGGCACACTAGCAGGTGGCCATCCCCAGAGGGGTCCCAAACTGAGAGGGCACAGGCCGGGCTGAGGAAACACCCCCCCCCCCCACCACCGCCCCAGTGCACAAATTTTTGTGCACCGGGCCTCTAGTATTTATATAAAATGTGCTAAGTAAGAGCAAGAATTAGCATCTAGTATGTAGGGCTAGTCTTAATAAAAATATCTGGCACCATTCATCAAGTATTTATTGACCATTTAACTCTGCTAGTACTTTTCTAGATACTGAGGATAATTGCTAAGATAAATAAGTTCCAGTCATTATTCCCAAACAACTCCCAATTTAGAAAATTAAAAAAAAAATTGGAAGACGTCAAGTAAAGGAAATAATTTTGAGGAACAAAAATTAACAAACACCATTCTCTGACATTAGAAAAGACTCAGCCTAACTTGAGGAATAGAGGATTATTATAAAGAGCAGATACACTTAAGGGAGAACTTGAAGAATTATTAGGAGCTAATTTGACACTAAAAGGTAAGATTAATAAAGAAATTTAAAATAAAATAAATTATGACAATTCTGAAGGTAAGAAATAAAATGTTAGCAAGAATGGCAAATATTTTAGAATTGCTGAAACATAAATTATGAGTAGTGCAGGCAGAGATGGAAAATGTTATCTGAGAAATAGGCAGGGGACAGTTGATATTGCATCTCATATACCATCCTAGGAATTTTAATTTTATTTATGTGTATGTCTGGGGTGGTACTTTTTTTGAAGTTGGGGTTCAGGGTTGGCTCTGACTGCGTTAAAACAAACAACGAACCTATATAAATCTTTGTGACAGAAAGGAGATATAAAAAATGGAGGCTATTAGAGTTGCCAATTCAAGAAATGGTGATTGCCTTATCTGGACCTGTTTTATAAACTAAAGAGAAAGAAGCAAGCCCCCAAAGTACATACAGAATAAAATCTATGGAAATAGGTGGGGGGGGGGAGGAGAGAGAGAGAAATATATATATATATATATATATATATATATATATATAGAGAGAGAGAGAGAGAGAGAGAGAGAGAGAGAGAGAGAGAGAGAGAGAACTAAGTGATCCAGTTTTCTGATAAAAGAAATAGTAAATATGGGAAAAATACAAGGCTGTGAAAAAAGTGATGAGTTCAGTTTGGGGCATTTTGTAGTAAAAGTCTTTGTGGGACATCCAAGTTTAACTATTAAACAAACTTGAAATTAAAGTATAACTTTTATTGCTAAAGACATCATTGGCATGCAAATTTGGGAAATTCATCGATAACAACTGTAACTAAAAAGCTAGAGTGGACGACTTTGCCCAGAGAGAACTGTGAAAGTGAAGAAAAAGTTAATGTCTTGGGAAACACAGATGTTTAAAGGAATTTTTAATTCTTTTATGTCAGTTTCCTATTGTTTAATGGTACTTATATTTAATGCACCCATATTCCTTGCTCCCTCTGTCAATGAACATATCTAAATATTCCCAATTTAAAAAAAAATACTTTTGCAGTGTATTTTCTCCAGGTACCCTACTATTTAACTTCTTCCTTTAATTCTCACATAATAAGGCAACCCAATTATTTCCTTAGTTAGTTGAAATGTCTACGGCCTGTACTTTTTAATCATAAATCCCCTGCTTATTTTTTCCTCGTGGTCCTGTGTGGAAGTAGTGTTCTTGGCATTACCGACATCGTGCCTCCATACTAATGACCCCTTTCCACACCAACTCACATCTCCCAGGTCTCTGTGGAGCCAGCGCTCTCAAAGACCACTCACTGTAGGAAGTCCGCCTTTCCACTGCTCACTTCCGCATTCCTAGTTTACATTCCTGAATAAAGACAGCCAATTTTGTTTTGAAACTAAGAAAGTTGATTTTATCCAAAACCAAAGTCAGCATCCTCCCTGCAAAGTCAGGTGTTCTGAGCCACTTTTCCCATTAGCAAAAGCTCCTTTATGTTTTGCTTAGATCCATAGAGGCTTCATGGACTTAAGTCTCCTTACACAATTACTCCGTTGCTTCCTTTCCTTGTACTTACTGGACAAGCTGCATATCTTCCACCTTGTTTTAGGACTTTAGAAATGCTCACACACACCACCAAATTATTGTTGGTTTGGGGGAGTGTTTTTCCCCTTTTTAAAAAGTGTTTGGTCTCTCTTTTCTTCCTACCTTTGTCCTATGTAAAATTGCAAGACCAGTCTCCCTAATTTGTTGTTCTAGCATCTTTTTTATGAAATCCTCAATGTCCTCCATTGCATAGCAAATTCCTCAGCTTGGCTTTCAGGAATGTCTCAGTTACCTTCTGTTCTTATTCCCGCAGCTGTCCTGCACTGACCTAGCACTTAAACCAAACAGGACGTCCTTCTGAGTTCAACAAACTGATGTACTAACTCCATTAAAACTTCCTTAAAAGACTCAAAACTTATATCACTGTTCATTACGTGGGCTTTATTCTATTGTTCTTTTTCTTAGGATGGTTTCTGTATGCAAAAATCCTACCATATGTGTTTTTTTCAATATTTTATATCTAATAACACTTCTATATGAAGCTTCATCTGGTCCTTACCACGGCAAAAAATTCTCCCAATGAATGCTTGATGAAAGTTCTCTGTGAGATTTGCAAACTTGATAACAAGGATTAGTCATGTTTGTCCTCCTCATGAGGCTGCATAGTTAGCTAATAACAACAACAATCTCTCAGAGGATCGTTAGAGAAATAGATGTAGAATAAGTGGTCTGGGACTATTAAACATAAGGTCCAGCCTTAGGTCTAAGCAGTTAGACCTGTGGCATCATGTCTAACAGTTGTGCTCTTGAAATTTGAGTCTTCAAAAGTTCAGTTATCAAAGTTCTAGACATATTCTTGTCAAAATATTGGTGGTTTTTTTTTTTTTGTTTGTTTCTTTTTTCTTTTTTTTTTTTTTTTTACATCAGAATCCCCCATTCTAAGAAACTAACAAACAACAAATAAAAAAGAAAGACAAGAAAACAATAAACATACCCTGATAAATCAGAACCTAAAAACACTTCTTTTCAGGATTTGTTTTAACTCTCAAGTAGATTATAGTTATTTCTTTAAAAAAGAAAACAAATGTTTTAACTTATATCAAGTGATAAATGCTTCAATCATTGTAGTAATTCTGGGCCAAATTAATTTATATATATAGACATTGAAAACGATATATGAAGAATGTGATTAAAATATATGAGAAAATATTGTGTGTTAGATATGTTTTACATGATATTTCAACCTTTAGGTAGATTATACAAATCTAATTAATATAGATAAAACCATAATTCTGCAACATTAAGTAATTTCTCAAGGTAACATGATAAGTAAAAGTCACAACTCCTATTTAAATACAAACCCATCTGCTTACTGAGCTCATGTTCTTTCAACTATTACATGATTGTAAAGATAAATGTATTAAGCAATCAAAACAAGTCACAAAAATATTCAAATACCATTTTATTTTAATAAAAATTTAATTTTTCGTTAATTTGTCTTACATAAGTTAATCCATTGCTATGTTTTGCTTATTCCATATTGTTGTATATGAATAAAAATCAAACTTTTTAACATTATAAAATATATTCTATTTAATAAAAATATATATTGAAGCATTTTATCATTCCAAGTACCTCAGGATATCTCATTTAAATATATGTTAATCATTATATTTTATTTTGTTTTTCTACATGGAGCATATATGGATAAAAAGAACTATGGCACATGCAGCCTAAGAGAAATAAAATCATGAATTACACTTTGAGTCTTAGTTTCTATAGATCTTCTATTTAGGAATAATAAATTATAGAGCAAAAACATGTCATAGTTATAAGAACATTTCTTTTCAAAAGAAATATGAAATATTTGCAGAGGAAATGTGATTCTATATATTTCTCAAACTGCAAAACATTTCTAAATTTCCATATATGTCTGCCAAGGAAAATGATAATTAATGTTTCATTGAATTCTTTGAGAAATGTTGAGTTCCATGACTGGTTGTACCATATTTAAGCATATTGTGATAGACTACATTCCAAAAAAAGAGAGAATATTTTATATTTTGGGGTATTTGGATTAAAAAGATAATTCTCAAGTGGAGTTCAGAGTAAAAATATATTGGGTTAAAAAATTCATATTCTGTTTGCCAATTGCTACTTTAGCAGAATTTATTTTTATTCCTGGATATTTTTTTAAGTCCCTAGTAATTAGAAAACATTGAAACTTTTGTCCATGATTTCTTTTCTTTTTCATAGTCCTCATCTGAGGATATTTTTTCCACTGACTTTTTAGGCAGAATGGAAGGGAGGGAGGAGGCAAGGAGAGAGAGAGAGAAATATTGATGTGTGACACATTGATTGGTTACCTTCTGCATGAGCCCCGACCTAGGCCAGGGATTAAACCTGCAACCGAAGTAAGTGCCCTTGACTGGAAATCAAACCTGTGATCCAGTGGCCAAAGCTCTAACCACTGAAAGAAACCGGCCAGCGCTATCCATGCATTTTTAAAAATATATATATTTTTCCTGTTTATCATGATCTTTACCTCAATAGGTGCCAATAACAGGGACAGTATTGTTTGCAGGAGTTCACTTTTCATCTTGAAGACGTAATATATATAATGTGGTATGATTCAATATAATTATATTAATTTAAGGTAATAGTATAAAAGATCAAAAATAGTTTAGGGAAAACATTGACAGAATTTAGTTTTTTAACTGGTTTGCTTTAAACTTACTTTATCCTTGACCCCAACTTAGTCATTCCTCACTGTAATTATTCCAAGCAATAGGAAAAAGATTTATACATTGACAAGCGGAGAAGTGAAACACTGGTTAAAAGAATTCTGCTAATGATACTTCTGATCCCAGTAGGAGTTATAGGTTTACATTAGAAAAAATAGGCAAAGTTTTACCTGATAATAACTATAAATTACATACTGTAGTATTTTATCCTTTTTCTCTTTTTCCAATGACCAACTATACTTCACTTTAGAAAAAAAATCCTCAAGTACATGTCTGAAACATATACCATACATTTATATTTAGTAACTCTTGAAGTTAACTCTGAAAAAAAAATGGATTTATGAAATTGAAGGACTGATACAGTTCATAACCATACCTTGCCTGACTCTCCACCTAAAAGTTATACGAAAAAAAAAAAAAAACCCTCACCGGTTTGGCTCAGTGGATAGAGTGTCGGCCTCCAGATTGAAAGGCCCCAGGTTCAATTCCGGTCAAAGGCATGTACCTTGGTTGCGGGCACATCCTCAATAGGAGGTGTGCAGGAGGCAGCTAATTGATGTTTCTCTCTCATTGATGTTTCTAACTCTCTATCCCTCTCCCTTCCACTCTGTAAAAATAGCAATAAAATAAAAAACAAAAACAAAAACAAAAAAAATAGAATAAATGAAAGTTCTCAAAAACATGCCTGGCTTAGGACAGCCTTTAATCATGAGCTACTCCTGTTCTCTTAGCCTCTCTGAATTCATGTATTATAGTTTAATCTTTTAAGTATATATTCATATTTATTAGAAAGCTACACTTAAAAAGGACATCAAGAAAACTGAAAATTCCTTACAAAAATTCAAACTTAAGTATATAACCCTATATATTAAAAGCCCAGTGATGAAATGACAGAATGATCAGAACGACCAGAATGACTGGAACAACTGCAGCACCTCATCCTGGCCAGCGTGTCCTCCACAATGGGCCCCCCTACCTCAAATGGGGGCCCCCATTGGGGCAGGCCAGTTGGACCACTCCAGTGCACTATTCACACACCAGGCCTCTACTCCTATATAATAAAGGGCTAATATGCAAATGGTTGTCATTCCCTCATTTCATCACACCATAATGGCTCAGACACTCAACACTGGGGAGACAGGAAGGGGACTAACCTGGCACAAATGAACTCATGAGAGAGGAATGGGGACCAGCCAGACTGTGGTCTAGGAGAGGAACAAGCTGCCTACCCCAAGGTCCCAGGCGCAGTGGCTGCATTTGTGCCTACAGCCCAGGAGAGGGACAAGTTGCATGCCCTGTGGTCCTAGGGACCAGCGACTGGGGCTGTGGTCTGGGAGAGGGACAAGCCACCCGCCCTGCAGTCCTGGGTGCCTGTGGCTGCAGCCTGGGTGAAACCACATGCTCACAGTTCCCTGTGGCTGTGGCTGGCCCGGGAGAACCGTCCCAGGTCATGGGTGCCTGTGGACAGCCACAGGTAGGGAAGCCCAAGTCCCGGGTGCCTGCACCCAGCCAGAGAAGGAAATCCTGGGTCCCAGGTGTGGGGCAAGGCAGAGGTTATAGGGGCAATCAGGCAGTCAGGCAGAGGGTTTAGGGGTGATCAGGCAGGCAGGCAGGTGAGCAGTTAGGAACCAGCAGTCCTGGATTTCGAGAGGCAGTTGGACATCCCCCAAGGGGTTCCAGATTGGAGAGGGTCAGGCTGAGCTGAGGGACCATCCCCTCCCATGCACAAATTTTGTGCACCAAGGTTCTATCCTATATAATAAAAGAGTGATATGCAAATTGACCCTAACAGCAGAACGACTGGGAATGACTGGTCACTATGACACACACTGACCACCAGGGGGCAGATGCTCAATGCAGGAGCTGCCCCCTGGTGGTCAGTGTGCTCCCACAGAGGGGAGCTCTGCTCAACCACAAGCCAGGCTGATGGCTGCCAGTACAGCGGTGGTGGTGGGAGCCTCTCCTGCCTCCTAAGCAGCGCTAAGAATATCCAACTACAGTTTAGGCCTGCTCCCCACTGGCAAGTGGACATCCCCTGAGAGCTCCTGGACTGTCAGAGGGCACAGGCCTGGCTGAGGGACCCCTGCCCACCCCGAGTGCACAAATTTTTGTGCACCGGGCCTCTAGTTCTTAAATAAAAAGGAGCAATCTGTTGTGATGTCTATGATTACATTTTCTTAAACCCTAGCTTTATTTTATATTGGCTTAGACACTGAATTTAGTCAATTAAGAAATTCTAATGTGAAATTAAAGTTTGTGATTAGTTTATTTAAAATAAAGAAAATGAACTTTTGTTTAACAGTAGCAAAAGCAAATGATATGGTGAGCTCCTGCTCCTGCTTTGTGGAACTGAAATATCTGCTTCCTTCCCATATTTTAAGGTGATTAAAGAAATTAAGGTGGACCATATATTAGAAAATATACTATCAATGTTAAAATGTTGTGGTATGATAGTGTTATTGTGCTTATGAAAATGTCCTTAGTTTTAGAAACATATTATGAAATATTTTAGTTATAAATTGTCATTCTGAATGCAAATTACTTTGAAATGCTTCACCAAATAGAGGAAATTATTATATAATAAAGAGCTAATCCTCATGCCCTTGTGCCAGGGCTGGGAGACCTGAGGCCATGCCGGGGAACTTGAGGCCGTGCTGGGGGACCTGAGGCTGTTCCCCACCTTTTGGAGCTTGATAGGAGTGGGGCCAGCTGGGTTGGGGTCTTGTGAGATTTTAAGGCATACGAGGGTGGGCAGGGACTTGACTCTGGGTCCTGTGGCATGCCCCAGACTCTGAAAGGAGGGAGATTTTCATATACATTTTACTAATTTTCTTTCATCTCTAACACTTCTATTATAGAGAAAGGGAAAATAGCAATATTAAAATATTTCCCTTAATTAATTCCCCTTTAATGTGCACAGATTTCATGCACCAGGCCACTAGTTAACAATAACAACAAAAACATATCCAAAGAAATGAAGCAATGATGCAAATATAGCAAAATGTCAATATTTGGATATATAAATAAATGGAATACAGGGGTTCATTTTTTTCCCCATCATTTTGTAGTTTTGAAAGTTTTTGAAGTATAAAGGCAAAAGAAGTGGCTATATCTACATCTATATCTTTTAACAATTCACATCACTCATTTTTTCAAAACCTTTCAAAGGAGTCCATCTCACTCAAATATAATGTCAACACCACTGATTATCAGAGATTAGGGTGGGGTGAGCATCTATACTAATCTATACTAATAAAAGGGTAATATGCTAATTAGATCAATGTCTTCTGGACAACTTTCTAGAGAAAGCCATAGTGGCGGGACTGAGGCAGAGGCTGTTATGGGTGATCAGGCTGGCAGGCAGGTGAATGGTTAGGAGCCAGCAGTCCCGAATTGTGAAAGAGATGTTCCTCTGTCTGTTTAGGCCCAATCCCACAGAGATTGGGCTTAAATCAGCAGTCGGACATCCCCCAAGGGGTCCCAAATTGGAGAGGGTGCCAGCCAGGCTGAGGGACCCCCCCTCACGCATGAATTTTGTGCAGCAGGCCTCCGATGTAATAATAATTTGAGGGAGTTCTAGGGAATGACAGAGCAGTTCTGCACCCTGACAGTGGTGGCTTTATATACTATTAAGCCTATATACTAGTACCTGCAGAAAATTTCAAACAACTTTACATTAAATAACAACAATAAAAAGTAAATGTATGAAAATTTTCCTGGAATTTGATTAAGGCCTGTAATTTAGTTTAATCTTTTGTATTCATATCAATTTCCTGGTCTGATGATATACTTATGTCATATAGTGTGTTATCATTAAGGGAAGCTGAGTGAAGGATGTGTGGGGATGCTGTACATTTTTTCCCAATTCTGTGAGTCTAAATTTATTACAAAATAGAAAGTATTTTAAAAGTTGCCTGTGAGAAAGTGCATAACTGGCCCAGTTACCTGCCTGACCTTTTCCCAACTCTGCTTCTTGCTTTTGCTTCTAGACCAGTCGCATTCTTGGGCATTTGCTCTAGCATTTTCCTCAATATTCCCTTGGCTAACCTCCAAGTTTTAAAGAAATATCAAGTACAGTAGCCTTTAATACTGTAACATGCCACTGCTCCATAGAACTCCCTAATCCTCTTACCCTGATCCAATTTATTTTTTTCAGAGCACTTATCGTCTTCTATCATCATCATAATTTCTGAGCTGTTATTGTTTAATAACAGCTTGTCTTTCTGACTGGAATAAAAAGTTCAATAGGACAATGATCTTATTTTGTCTATAGATGATACCAAGTGGCTAGAAAAATAGTTGAGGCATAGTAGACGTTCTCTAAAAAGTGTTGAATTAACTAGCATATTTGGATTTTATGTACTGGAATTTTCTTTGTGATTAATGGGATGTGTGTTATTTAAAGAAAATATGATTTCTTACCGCTTTCTGTGTATAAAATTGACTTAAAGCTCCAACAGGAAACAAATAAATAATACTCTTCCGTTCGCTGCTACAGGCACTATTGACCGAATAAAATGCTACTTCTTTCTCTGCCCTTTTGTTTTGCACATGGTCAATATCTCCCCCTGTGCTGACTTCCATACCAAGCTGATTCATGAACGACTGCTGTTTCCCATTGTTTCATGTGAGGACTCCGTAAGCTTCCACGGAATCCTCTACTGGAATCTTTGAGGCCATCCTGCTTCTGCTCAGCACACAGAAGCTGCTTAGGTGTCCTGCTGTCTTCCATTCTCTGCACATTTCCTTTTGTGAAGTTACACTCCAACAAAGAACCCCAGAGGGAGGGCTGAACTTGCTGTTCTTCCTGCGCCATTTCATTTGCAATAGGGCTTGCGGGCAGATGATGAGATGGCACAGGAAGCCAGTTATGGTGTTTGTTTTCAGAGTTGGTCCTCAAGGGGCTATAAAGACACTCTTGATTGAAAAGCCACTAAAGATGGTTTTACATATTATTATAATTTTAGAAATGCTTTATATTCTTACTTTAGCATTGTATACTCTTTTCTCTTGATACATTTGAAAAGATAATTCATTGTTTAAGCTATCTACAAATAGGGTGTTCAAAAAACTTTGAATAATTATAAAGGCAGTGTTGATTAATATGTCTTTCATTTTCAAATTTAGGCCATCTGGTGTTAAGGTGACTATATATTTTGGGGGGACACCCTATATGTGTAGTGTTTCCCCCTACAAGGCTGTACTCTAGCCTTATTCTTTGTATGTCCAGCCCCTTTTAACACTGTAGCTTTCAGTTAAAAGTCAGATGCACAGACAGCTGGTTACTGAGCAAAGAAGGAAAGTATACTGACTTGCCCTTTCCCGTGACTATACCTTACAGAGAACTTATTATCTTGTATGTGTTTTCAAATCGTGTGGATTGTTTCTTACTGATTGCTCTGTGAGAACATGGGAGAGTTTCTCCTTGGATTGCCAGGGTAACCTGGAATCTAGCAGGAGTTTGTATATGATCAAAATAGGTAGTTTTTAAATAAATTGCTCCCATTGACCCAACATCCCAGTGAGGCTGGCTGGAATCAGGTTCTGGGGTTTATTTATCTTCTATAATTGACATGTTGTTGCTTTGAGCCGAGGCCTAGGCAGTCACGAAGCCTCCTGTTTGCTTCAGTTCTGTGGCTTCTATAATTGAAACATTGTTACCTTTAGCAGAGCCCCGGCCGGCTTAGGCAGGCAGTTAACTCCTGGTGCAACCAATGGAAGCCACCTGTTTACTCTAGCTCCATGGCTGCCTGCCCCCATCTTGGCTGGGTTAATTTGCATACAGCCCCTCTGATTGGCTGGTGGACATGGCTTGGCTGATGGGCGTGGCTTAGGTGTTTGGGAGTGATGGCTAATTTGCATATTACTCTTATATTAGACTAGGGGGATGGTGCACAAAAATTTGTGCACTCGGGGGCTGGGGGTCCTCCAGCCCGGCCTGTGCCCTCTTGCAGTCTGGGACACCTCAGGGGGGGATGTCCACCTGCTGGCATGCCTGGCCAGCCTGGGTGAGGGGCTGAGGGCCATTTTCAGGCTGCCCACAGCCCCTTCAGGGTTCGTGCACTGGGGGGTGGGAGGGCTGGTGAGTGCAGGCCTGGACGTTTCCCACTGGAGGGCCCACGATCTCACACGCCTGGTGGGCCCCCACCGTTGAGGGGACACACCTGGTGCAGAGCTGGGTGGCAAGCCAGGGGCGGACGCTGGTGCAGGATCCCTCGTTGGGGCCCTGCTGCTGAGCAAACACATCCGGGGTGGAGCTGGGCAGCGGACTGGCTTTAGCAGACGCTCCCGCACGTCCTGTGGAGGTCCCTGGGGGGCAGAGCCAGGCAGCAGACCCAGGACAGGCATTCCTGGACGCCCCTCAGAGGACCCGCTCTCCCGAACACCTGGTGGAGGCCCCCGGGGGGTGGAGCCAGGCAGTGGACTCCCGACAGGCTCTCCAGGATGCCCCAAGGAGGCCTTAGGCTGGACCCTTCCCCCACTGAGCTCACCCACCTGGCACAGCTATGCCAGCTGCAGAGGCTCCCAGTGTAGAGCCGTCCTGCCAGCCTCCATCTTGGCTGGGTTAATTTGCATACAGCCGCTCTGGTTGGCTGGTGGGCGTGGCTTAGGTGTCTTGGGTAATGGTCAATTTGCATATCACTCTTTTATTATATTAGATTAGATTGTCTTTTGAAAGTCATTTTTAAGCATTTGCTATTTCAAGTACTTATTTAGAAAGTTACACTACCTTTAAACACACAGACACTGACACATAAACACACACATTTATGATAGCATTGTCTATAATACTGACCTTTATAGACAATATTATTTAATTAATTAATTAATTGATTGATTGATTGATGAGAATCTCTTTATTTGAACAATTCCCTTACAGGTCTTCCTTCCTCCAGTATCTCTTTTATTCTTTATTGATTAAGGTATTACATATGTGTCCTTATTCCTGCAGTACCACCCCAACACCCCCTCATGCCCTCACTCCC
Organism: Murina feae; assembly: GCA_004026665.1. NCBI lineage: Eukaryota > Metazoa > Chordata > Mammalia > Chiroptera > Vespertilionidae > Murina > Murina feae. Next base: position 28,744 of record PVJC01020026.1, read on the forward strand.
CTGGTGTCTGTGTCCATTGGTTAGGCTTATACATATGGATACAAGCCTTTGGTTGATCTCTCCCCCTTCCTCCCCTCTCCCCTGCCTTCCCTCTGAGGTTTGATGGTCTGATCCATGTTTCTCTGTCTCTGGATCTGTTTTTGTGGAACTGGAGAGCATAATGCTAAGCAAAATAAGCCAGTCAGAGAAAGATAAATATCACATGATCTCACTCATTTGTGGAATATAGCAAACAACATAGACAATATTATTTTAGATATAATATAATAATGTCACATTATAACATTGTCCCTAATATAACTATTGATGTTACTTAATTTGTTTATCTTATTGAATTTCTATATCCAAAGGTAAAACATAAAACATGCAACATTTCAAAGCTACACTTTTTGTTTTTTACTGGAAAGAAACCAAGTAATACAATTTGCCTCAGAAGAAACTGTTATATTCATACTAGGGGCCCGGTGCACAAAAATTTGTGCACTTGGGGTGGAGGGAGTCCCTCAGCCCGACCTGTGCCCTCTCACAGTCTGGGACCCCTCAGTGAATGTCCTATGATGGCCCCAGTCTGCCAGGCGCCTTTTGTGTGTGTGTGTGTGTGTGTGGCCACTGGGGACCTGCCCCCAGCCCCATCAGAGGCTCGGAGCAGTCCTCCTGTGTGTGTCTACCTGCCGGGGACCTGCCCCCAGGCACACCGTGGAGACTTGGAGCAGGCACCCCCTCTATGTTGATTTCTCAGACTCTTGCCCTCCCCTGCATGTT
>PVJC01020027.1:0-29622 GCA_004026665.1 Murina feae
TCTCTCTCTCTCTCTCTCTCTCTCTCTCTCTCTCTCTCTCTCTCTCTCTCATCAATAAAACATAAAAATGATTACTTTCACACTATTTACATATTACATCTGAAATAAGAAGTCTTAAGTGTTATTTTTAATACTATGTTTTTATCCTTATGACAGAGAACTAATCTTTCTACACATACACTTCATAAATTTTTTATTCTAAAATTTTCTAGAATACAAAAGTAATATACCAAATAACTGTATCCTTATTTTATCTGGATTATATAAAATAAACATGGACTGCTTCTATCTATTCAACCAATTAGCATTTTCACTTCACCCCAATCAGGGAGAGTTATTAATTTATGTTGATGTCTATCTTTTTTGATTTTTTTGTAAAGATATACAACTGCACACACATACATTTTAAACAGAACTTCAAACATGTTTCATATATTGTTCTCTTATTTTAAAACACTTAGCTCCATACACAGGGAAATTCAGAGGACTAAAAGTATTAAGATTATGGTACATTTAATTGCATAATAACTCTAGAGCAGCTTTTCTTAGTTACTTTTAAAATCAATAGCATTGGTAAAAAATATTTGTTGAGCAAATACTGCATGCTAGCACTCTAGTAAGTATGGTGATAATGAGGTTGGCTGGGGGAAATAAAACCATGCTTATGTTAATATTGTACCAGCAATTAAAGGGAGCATGATAATACAAATCAAATAACTAACACAAATTAATCATTGTTCTAAGTTTGCAGGAGGGAAATATCGGTATCTTACATAACAGAAATGTTTTCGCTTGGTTAGGATCTAGTGTAGGATGATTTGGGAATAAGAGACATATGATGTGGGGAAGAAATTTTGAATCAAGTACATAATACTTTAAAAAATAACCTACACTAAGTACACTGTGCCTGTTCTGTTCTAGGAGCTTCACGTGTATTAACACATTTAATACTTAACAATCCTATGAGATAAATATTCATTATCTCCATTGTAGCTCTGAGGAGAATGAAGCTTAGAGAGAGAACTAATTTGCCCACATTCATGTAGGCTTTGAAGCAAAACAGTCTCTAGAGTCACTGTTTTTAACACTCTGCTAAATCCCACAGGTGGGTGTGTGTACACCATTTAGGGAGGAGGAAGTTTAGAGCTTCATTTCGCAGCCTTCTGAATGCCAAGCTAAGTGTTTTGAATATTTTTCTCTAAGCCATGAAGAGTCAATGAAGACTCAACTAGAGGACTAGCTTGTACAAAAGAGTGTTTTAGGATAATAAATAGAATAGCCATATATGGAATGGACTGAATTTTTAAAAGAAAAAAAAGGAGAGTAATGATTGAGAAATCTCATTCAATAGCTAAGTAGCAAAAGGGTGAATGCCTATTTCAGGGTAATAGGAAGAAATAACAAAATCAAAGAAACAGCACCCCAGTCCTATTATTCCCTTAATTCTATCAGAAACACTATTATCACACCAAAAGGAAAAAAATGCCTCTCATCTATTCCTAGTTTTAGATCTCTTGCACAAAAGCTCTTACCTCTTAGTCTAGCCAAATAAAAGAATTTGAATTTTTTTTTTTGCATATATTACAATCATGGGCAGATGGAGAAAATTCCAATTGCCATTCAGTGTAATTACCAATATTCAGTATTTCCTAAAATGTGTTTTATAATATAAAATTGTAAATGGTATATATATGAAAAGTTGAAAAATAAAGATATTTATGAGGGTGAAAGTAAATATGTTATTTTACTATATATTATCTTTTGTGAAAGAACCATTCTCAAAGAGGTAAACAGGAAAAATCTTTTAACTGATGCAGCACGAATCAGGAGAAACTTATTAAAGAATAAGCACCTGAGAAAATGAAAGAATACAAAAATAAAAACAAGATCTGAAAAACAGGTATTTTCAGTCAGAGCACAGAACACTCGCTGTAATAATAAGAAAGGCATCATAATGGGAAAAGGAGAGCACATAACCACCTCTAGTACACACACACCAATAATAATTGTTTTTAGAAACTAGGAGATGGGTTCCAATTTCCATAACTTAATAAAAAGACACTTTAGATGCAAAAGAGCCCTAGAAAAGATTAGAGACTGAATGACCTAAAATAATGCTTTAGAATTGCCCCCTTTTTTTGTCAAAATCTCATATTATTCAATGTAATCATATATATAAAAAGTAATTTAGCAACAAATTAATTTCTAGATGCCTGAATATAACAGAGAAGGACATGTGCAAATAAACTCAGCAGGTAGTTAATAGCTGGCTTCTCCCAAGAACTGATTGTCATCTTTACATCTGAAAAAAAATCAGAGTACTGCCTTTGGGAATATTTCCAACATACTTATGCCGCTGATTTACCCTACTAGTTAATGGACATCAATATCCTGGCACCAAAATAGAAGTACTGGAAAGAGATTGAAATGAGCTCAAAGGAAACATTTCACTTTAAGATAAACACCATGAAAATATAGTTGATTGCAGTTTCCTGGACATAAATTGTCATGTGTACACACTTCATTAAAAGAGAGTTTAACATAAAAAAATATTCTTGGTACTCCATAAATGTATTTATTCTCCCTAACTGCTGTAGCAGCACAGCTTAGATGATTAGTTAAATAATAACAATAATAATTAAGAAAAGCATGATGGTGCCATAGAAATGGGGCCAAGAGCTATTGAGGGTGTCATAATGACCAAGATTGCCTTAGATAAAATACATTTTTATTTGAAAAACTTTATATTCAAAACTAAAAGTAAAGTAAAAATCAAAAAAGGAAAAAGATATTTTTACCATTGTCCTATTTTTCAAGGACTTATTATATGATCTCATTTTAAAATATGGAATGTTATGATTCTATCAATGAGCGATTATCCCATATAATAAAAGACTAATATGCTAAGTGGTCATCTCATCAGCCATTCAGCCAATCAAAGCATAATATGCTAATGATATGCAAGGCCACTCAACTGTTGGCTATGACATACACTGACCACCAGGAGACAAACAGTCAACCAGTTGACCAGTCACTATGAGTGCACTGACCACCAGGGGGTAGAGGCTCCAATTGATAGGTTAGCTTGTTGCTGGGGTCTGGTCAATTGGGACTGAGCAAGATGGGCTGGACATGCCCTGGTGCCCTCCCTCACTTCCTCCCTAGCTGGCCAAACTCCTGTGTCCCTCCCCTGTTCTGATCATGCACTGGTGGGGTCTCTCAGCCTGGCCTGCACCCTCTTGAAATCTGGGACCTGTTGGGGAATGTTGGAGATCCAGTTTTAGCTCACTCCCACAGATAAGAATTCATGCACCAGGCCTCTAGTTAAAAAATATCTTGTCTCACTGAGCCACTTTTTGCTAAAGCCCAGTTAGCATTCTTTCCCATTGTGTTTAGTTAGCTCATCTGGCTATCAAAACACTAGAACCTGACTGCCACACATCACATGTCATAAAAAAAGTCCCAGATCCATGATGAACATGGTTTCTAGTATCCTGAGAAGGATCTTGGAAAAGTTATCTCTCTTGACTAAGACTTGTCAATTATTTTGATCATATTTGACAAATTTAAGAAGCTCTTGGCACCTACATTGTCATGCACTGCCAGCATTTCCAGGATCCCAACTAACCAGATTGTCAAATGTGATGAACTAAGAATTTCACAATATTCAAGCACCAACCAGGACAAAGTAACCCATAATCAAGTTATTTTCAGTATGTTGCCTTTTGCATCCCAAAGTGCCTAGCAGCTTGTGGTATACATGGTAATGATGCTTTTAAAGACACTGTTAAATTCAAATTCAACGAACATTGAGAGACCAGAATCTCTATGTAAGGTACTATGCTAGTTCCTGACTTTACTTATTTAACTTAATCCTCACAAAAATTTCTAAATGTGTTACCATTATTTTCCTTTTACAGTTGCAAAAACTAATGCTTATAGTCACAAAAATTGGAAGAATTAAATGTCAAATCGCAATCCTATGGTCCTGCACTTAAAGAGAAGTGTGTGTGCATGCACGTATGTGTACATGTGCGTGTGTGTGTAGTTATTATGTATGTATCATTGAACACTTACTGTTGAGCAGACATTGTATGTTATGAGTTATGTGTGAGTATGTGTGTGTTTATGTTTGTGTGTGTTGCAAAGTATTACTTAATATTCAAAGCAGAGATCTAATACCTGACCCAAAGTGACTAACCTCTTGGGTAGTAGAACCAGGAATCAAACTCAGGTTTGACTGGAGAACCCACACTCTCGGTCACTGCAGGCAGTGTGTCTGTGTCCCTCTTCCACGTTTATTTCACTTCCATCGCTGGACCATAGCTCCAAACCATTATGAAGTTACTTGAAACTTATACAATGAAATGTGGGATAGTAGTTGAATATTTCTTACTACCATCTTTTGAAGCCCCCTTGTTCCTGACAGATTATCAAGATGATAATGAGGAAAAAAATATTCCTTATTTGGTCTATGCTTTTCTGTAAATGGATTCATATGTTTGCTTATATGATAATGTGACTATCCTGTTTATAGCAGGGTAGTTACTATTGGTCTAAGCTTTGCACTATAAATTGTGAAGACCTTATGATTATTTTGCCGTTGACTGTGATCCCTTTATATTTTTAAATATAAGGAGTATAGGGGAGTTTACATAAAGTGCTATCCTACACCAAATCTGATCTTTCAACAAACACATAGAAGAAATAGCCTGCAGAAATATTACTCTATTTAAAAGCAAATTCCTTTCAGCACAGTCTCTTGGATGACTCTATATATAGCATGGTTTTGCTCTCATTGATATACTCAGTTTCAGCTGTAATTTACCTTTAAATACCACATTTCCCTTTGAAAAAAAAAATTTCACTTTTGAAAACTTAGCTAACTCTCCAAAACAAAATTTATCAATCTCCCCTGTGTTTTTAGTAGCAACAATGAAAAGAGACAATTTCTGAAATGGGGAATTGACAAGTGACAGTGATTAATGACATTTTTCTTTATTGCTTTGGCTGTAGGCCAACTATAAAGCAGTGCTTTCCTAGACCCCTTGTTGGTAAAATTGTAGCAAAAAAACAGGTGCAAAAACATTGCCCATAATGTAGTAGAAAAGGGCTTACTTCCAAGAAAGTCTATCCACATGAGTTTATATATTTTGTACCCACTGAAGGAGAAATGTGGATCAAATCTGTTCCAACACAGTTGGAAGCTCTATGTACTTTTTTGGTCTACATATTGTTAAAAAAAATCAAACAAGATACATGTAAAATACTTGTTCTGGTTTCTATTTTGTAATTATTTTAAATTTTTGATGGTTCCTTACTTTTTTCATTCTTCCTTCAGGCTATTTTTATGCTTAATAGGAAATATACAAATAATCAAAGCAAAGAGAATTTCTCAAAGAGCAAATTTTCTTTCTTTGCCTGCTGCAGAAAACAGTACAGTTTCTGTCCTTGAAAAACTTCCATTTTGATCAGGAAAACTAAACTTGCAGCATAGACTGCTGTCTTCCCTAACTAGACACCAGCTCCTGCAGTTCCATTAGCATCCCACTTGCTTCAATTACACCATGTATTTTTCTTTCTAGCATCTCATCACTTAGATCCCAGATTTGTAATATTTATGCATTGAATGTTCTCATTAAAGTTATTGACTGTGATGCCCCCATAGGAGAGAAAGCAAAGTCGACTTAGGTACTCACAGTCTACAGACACAGATAAAAGGAGATACAAGACAAGGAAAACATAGTGACTCATTTTTACTGAGGGAGAAATAAAGTACAAAACTTCTTGTGAAAAGAAAGCTCATAATATTCAAGTACTCAAACAAGTATATCGGATAAATAAAACTATTTTGTAAGCCAACGTAGGCTTATAAAAGAAAGGAAACAAACATAATTTAAAAATTATTTTATTTGATATTGGACATCCTGGGGCCTTGAATGTTTCCCGACATTTTCTAAAAACCATTCAGAAACTCTAAAATGTTATGTGAACCTTTCCTGGCATACTCTCTGGATTTGGATATTATTAAAGTATTTATTCCTATCAATTAAATGAATATGTCTCCGATGGAACCAGTACCTAGACTCAGGTTTGCAACCCCCTATTGTACACTGACACTGTGAGAAAGAAATAAAGTTATATTAGCAATAACTTTAATATGTTGAAACTTTGCTTTGATTTTAAAGTATTTTACCCTGAAGGCATCTGAGCAGCACAAAAGTGAACAGAGAATCTGAAGCAGAACCATAATCCATCACCACCTGATCAAAATGTAGTTCAAACATAACTACACCATCAATCTACCACTTTATTGTCAAAACCATCCCGTAGTCAAACTTTAGCTGAGCAGTGTCTACCCTCAGGAAGTTCAACCTATTAGGGATATTTGAAAGGGTGGGAACATTTAAAATTCCCTAGAAAAATTTTGAATTGTCTCAACAAAAATACTGCAACGTAACTGCTGAAAAGCACTGCCTGAACTTAGCCCTTTCTCTATGGGGGAAAAATAAACTAGAATAGAAATATCCTACATGAGCCAATATCAACTCCCATTCCTTGGGCATGTCAGGGTATCACCAATTATCTCAAAAGAACTAATGACATTTGTTTATAAATTCTCAAAGTGGAACTTAAGACCTTCTATTTAAACAGAAAATGCACATTGCATTTTATAGTGAGATGGTCTTGAGAACAAGCTAGATAAAACACTGACACTTCAGTTAAAGAGTCTGTGTCATATACCCTATCTAAATCTGTACTTAGGGCATTTACAAGGAAATTGGAAGTCATTTACAGCTGATTCAAGTTTGAAGGGGTGGACTAAATGAACAGACAAATATTTTGTTCAATGAAAAGTGCTACAGAATATGTCAAAAGGAATCAGAAATATCTCTGTCTTTATGTAGCTTTATATTGAATTGTGGGGAAAATAAGTAACAATTTTTTAAACATTGATAAAATTACTATCTTTAGAAATATAGAAACCAATGTTATTGAAGATTTTTCTTGAGAATTCTGAGAGTCCTTCAGGAGGTAACATGATAGGTAACTGCCACCAAGAAAATGGCTAAGTAAAAATGTAGATGAGCCTCATCAGCATGGCTCAGTGGTTGAGCATCCACCTATGAACCAGGAGGTCATGATTTGATTCCCAGTCAGGGAACATGCCAGAGTTGTGGTATTGATCCCCAGTGTAGGGCATGCAGGAGGCAGCCAAATCAATGATTCTCTCTCCCTCTCCCTTCTTCTCTGAAATCAATATATATATATATATATATATATATATATATATATATATATATATATATATATAGTAAATGTACTTTATTTTGTAAGCAACAATCAAAATATATTTGTGTTACTGATTTCTTCAAATAGTAAATGAGATCTTAACAAAATTTGTCCACTTTGATGTATTCTTATATAACTTTGGAATCTGCAAAGCCCCTGACTAAAGAAACAGAAGTAATTGCACAACTGAGACTTAAGGTGTTACAGTGCTGCAAATGATGCCAGATGTAAATATATTTTTAAATATGTAGACAAGTGATGGTTGTCACTTGCTGTTGAATTAGTCACTCAGGGTAAAACTTTGTAGTAACTTTATGACATTTTCTTGATCAAAGAGCTAGAAATATGTAGTGAGATCAAAAAAGTTATGAAAATAGGAACACTGGTTTTCTTCTTTAAAGATTTTAAATTGTATTGTTATTTCTATTTTACCTTGGGGATTTATTGGGAAATATTTTCATTCATTTATTCATTCATTCATTCATACATGCATCCACCACTAAATAAGTTTCTGCTATACAATTCCTATGGGCAAAACTCTGTATTTGAAGATTTGGGTGAAAACAAAGATACATAAGAATTAAAAACAATATTCTCTAAGAGTTTACAACTTATAGCTCCTCTTTGACAAAATAAATAATAAAACTCTGCAAAGATGTTGATCTAACAGCACAGGCATCCTTGATGATGTATTAGACTGGGTTACTGCCATAGTGCAACATGAACCTGGAAATGCCATTTAAATAAAGCATAATAAATGTTCAATTTGCCTTGTCCCATTCTGTCCTAAGTGCTCGTATGAGACCACAAATTAGTCTAAAATAGCCTGTTCACCTCCCCGTTTGCCAAAAACAGTGGTGAGTTTGCATTGTCTCAGAAAAATGTTCATAATTTATCATTTTTATGCTGATCCTTCGGCTTCAAATAGGCATTCCAATCTAAAGTACTGACAAAAAAGTAACACTGCAGTATTAGAATGACTGACACTTTTATGGTATCTTCATCAGACACATTTAGTAAAATACTTTCTATATGTCTTCTTTTACTTCTGTGTTATTATTCTGTCAATAATCAGTTGAATACAACTTTAAAATATGGTAAAAGTCTCTGTCCTTACCTCTCTTTCTTTCTACAAATATCTATGTATATACCTACACATGCCACATAAGGTATGTTTATGTTTAGGTAGGTAGGGATAGATTAGATAGAAAGAAGGAAGGAAGGAAGGAAGGAAGGGAGGGAGGGAGGGAGGAAGGAAGGAAGGAAGGAAGGAAGGAAGGAAGGAAGGAAGGAAGGAAGGAAAGAAGGAAGGAGAAATTTATAATTTACATTATATTCATATATATAGGCCAAACATTGCATAACCTTACTTTAGGTCACTTCACTCCTAAGAAAAGACAGCCATGATCACTTTTTAATGTTTTTAAACCATGGATACGATTTCCAAGGACCCATGTTCTAAATTGTGAATTACTTAGGCCTTTGGAAGTTTTTTCCTTCTTCTTGCTGTTTTGATCAACATATAAATCAAAAGACATAAATAAATCTTAGAGATGAAATGAAAATAGTTAAATTCATTTTGAGCATAACACTGGTCGGAGCTTTGGTAAGTGAAATTTTTTTTAACGAGTGTCTTGTTTCATTTGGGTTTGCATAATGTTTGACACCACCCAAAAGAAACACACCAAAAAGGAACCCTTTCACGCTCTTTTTTTTGAACTCTGATTTCCTGAAAAACTGCCTCCACTCCCATAGTACTGGTCAGGGATTCTCTGAGAATCTGCTTGCAACTCAATCATTCCATGGAAATTCCTTTCTCAACTGCCATCCATAGGTTTTTCTCTGTCAAATCCAATGGCCTCTGTTCAGTTGTTCACTTCTCTCCTTATTTTATTCTATTGCGTTTTCCATTCTAGGCCATTGTCTTCTAGGCCCTCAAGGCAAAAAAAAAAAAGAAAGAAAGAAAGAAAAAAAGAAAAAAAAAGAAAAGAAAAAACACGCTACCATTAAAAAAATAATTATAAAAAAACTAAGTAAAATACAGGGCTTTGGCTCAGTGGGTAGTAAGAAAACACATGGCAACCTGGAAGGCTACGGGCCTTGTTATGTCATGGCCAAATACTGAAATTGTCATCTGCAATCATTTGGAAAGCAGATTACATGTCTTAAAGGGGATATAATTTGGGGGCTTAGAGATAAAAACAGAATGATGCAGTGTGTTGAATGTACTGCAGTGCTTTTAGCAAGGTACTGTAGGAAGGAGATGAGCCCAGTTGAAATGTGACAGATGTGCATGCAGAGAGGGGAGTATATTATGGGAGCATGCAAGAAAGAGCTTAAGACTAACTGAAGGGCAGTATTTATTTAGTGTCTCAGGGGAGGTTTTCTTAATTATTCAAGAGCTGAGCAACTGTTATTTTGAAGTGAGGGAGGCAGCCATAAGGACACCTTTTATGAAAAAATAGATCCAGATGATGTAATAGTAAGGGCACAGTTATCACAGTGAGAGAATGCTTGTTGTGCTTTAGAAACTTTAATCTGGAGTGGAGTGAATGTGTTGGCCTAGCACTTAAGCTCAAAGGGGGCTCCTATTTTTTAAAATTCTAAATTGAGCAAAAGGTAGATCTTAAAGTGGAGATAAAAAAGGTCTTAGTCTTTCTGAGACTATCTTTCCAGAGGATATGTATTTTGAAATTTCTAGATATGCTAAAAGTTAGATTCAAAAGGGCAACCATCCTTTCTTCCTTTCGGGAAATTACTAGAAATCACAGATCTGTGTCAGATGTCACATTGAAAATATGTAATTCAAGGAGGTTTTATTTTTTAAAAGACTGTCTATAAAAATATAGATTTAGGTGCATGATAAAGTTACCCAAGACATAGTAGCATTTTCTATGACCATCCCTGCCCCAAAGGTGCAAAAGTGGAAAGGGATTACTGGAAACCAGAAGAACAGTATCACATAAGTTAAGAAAGATTGAGATGAATAGTAAACTTCAATGTAAGAATGGGGACACAAACTTGTGGATCACGTGTAGGGAAATAAATATTTTGACTTCACTATCCTGTCCCCTCTCCTTCTAATATCCTACAAGGGTAGCCCTTTGGCCAAAACCAACAAATGGTGTGGGAACCATGACCCAATCTGGGATAATTCGAGCAGGACAGAGAAGAATTGAAAATTAATCAGAGGAGCAAATGGGAAATATCATGCATAGTTCACTTTCTCAACTACACAGTAGAATTTGTCCCAAGGTGACTTAAACCAGTAAAATTTCTCTACATGAGAGAGAGAGATGAACTATTATTTTCTTCCTGTCATTCATAGAGATAATATGCAAAGGCAGGTTTGTAACTGCTCCTACTGCAATATTCTGAAGAATAGTAAGCTTTACATCAATAGATTAGTTACTGTTCTCTAGGGAAGAAGAATGAGGTGGAGGTGGACAGAGGTATTGGAAATGTTATTTCAACTAGTCCCTCAATTTATAGGAGAAATTCTTATCATTGGGCCCAAATAAAGAACTTGGGAAGAGGAGTAACTCTACATATCATATGCACAGGCATTAACATAAAAATTAATAATTTCACCAAAACAAAAATGTCCAGGCACACTTATCACATGCATAATAGCTAAGCTCATTTTATAAAGTTTATAAAATACTATAGTTAATATTGAAAATATATTTGCTTCCTTCCTGGCATGTGGATTCTGAGCCTGACCTTACAACATCCTTGATGGATTTGTGAATTGAAGCTCTAAATAAAAAGATGAGTCTGCTCAGTTCTTTCTAAAGGTCACCAAGGTGAAGGTCATAGTAAACTTTAATTTGTAAGTCCAAAGAAATCAGACACACTCATGTAATATAAACCAATTTTTTAAAAATTTTTCATCTAATGTTGATCAATAAAGTTCACAGTTTAAAATATGCCCATATTTAAAAATCACAGAACATATGTGTGTATGTTTTGCATAAGTTAATAAACTTATTGCCCCCAAATTTAATTTTTCCTGATGTTTCTGTAGTAAAAATATATAACTTTTAAAAGCTAAAACCTAAAACAGAAAGTTAAAAACCTTGATTCTAATCTAGAAAAACAAAAATAGAAAAGATAGTTTCTATTTTGAGCCCTGGTCTGATATAATAATGTTTTAAAGCATTTCTTTTACATTTGGGGTGAGGAGAAGAGACCATTTCAGACTGGAGATGTGCTGGCTTCTTGTGTGAACTGAAGAACATATGTTTGATTCTTGTATGACCCTGACTAAATATGGCTCCCTTCTCAGCAGAGCCCAGCTGGCCTCTATAGACCTGATTGTCTGTATATGTGCATGAACTGTGGTGTTGCATAGCTCTCTGCATGGATTTAGTATCACTAATATCTCTGAGTCTCAGTTTCAGTATCTGAAGTGGTAAACTGGTGCCAAGCCCAAAAGTCTTTACCAAAACAATGCTCACAAAAATGATTAGAATGCATTTATCTTATTGAATGTATATATGCAATATATATTTATCCTATATAATAAAAGAGAAACATTTAAATTGACCATGCCTTCGCTATGCTCACCAGCTAATCAGGAGTGAATATGCAAATTAACCCAACAAAGATGGCAGGTTAATTTGCATACACAGATGCTGGGCAGAGAGCAGAAACAGGAGAGCCAGCAGCTTGGAAGATGTGGCTCCCTCAGTCATTCCCTCAGTTGCTCCCTTGGGAAGACATGGCTCCCTCGGTTGCCTGGCTGAGAGCAGAGCAGGAGACCTGGAGGCTTGGGGGGGGGGGTGTCATGGCTCCCTCAGTTGCTCCCAGCATGGGAGCACCAGGAATTCTGGGAATAGTAGTTCTGATGGCAGCCCCAGGACCAGAAGCTGAAGCACAGAGCGTGGGGAGCACCAGGAATGCTGAGGATCATAGTTCTGGTGGCAGACAGATCTCCTAGACACTAGAGCAAAGTGAGCCTGGAGCAAGTTACTGTTGCAGTTGGGGATGGAGGGAAAGCAAAGGTGAGAGACATAAGTAAAATCAGAGTGTCTAGGAAAAATTAAAGGGAAGATATCCTAAAACTTCCAGGATATCTCCACCAATGAAGCAAAGAAAAAAAAATGCCTCTATTATTCTGTGAACAACAAACCAAGCTGGGTTGGAGGTCTCAGACAATTTGTTCATATGATTGCAAAGACAGCAGAAACTCCCGGATTGGAGAGGGCTCCACTGAGGGCTCCCAGATTGGAGAGGGTGCAGGATGGGTCGAGGTCCCCCCTCAACACCCCCCCCCCCAGCATGAATCTTCATGCATCAGGTCCCTAGTATATTATAATTAACAAAAACTTTCTATTTGTAAATAGAAACACAGATTGTATGCCCATATAAAAGGGAAACTTATAACACACCCTGAGAACTGAAAGTGCATTATGGAAACTACATTTTTATAAAGAGAAGATTAGACATGCTGGCAAGTGGAACATAAAAGGCCAGTATATTTTTTATCTTACACAGTTAATTTTAGGAATACACAGAAGGGATTTACAGAATTTGATGTATTAATAACATGTATTTTATTTTTGGTTCAAAACTGGGTTTATTCATTTAAAATGGGCAGAACTATGCAAGAAAGAAAGAAAGGAAAGGAAAGCCAAGATTTAAGACAGGATTCTGAAATAAAAATATGCCCACAGACTGGAAACAATCTGGTCAGAGGGTAACAAAATAACAGATTTTTCTCCACCCATTCCCCACCCCCCAGAGAGGCACCAAAGCCCGGTAAGCAAGCAAAGGGGACATATTGTAGAGGTGATTCCTACAGCTGGGGAGACAAAAGGCTGCCCCAGCCAAAAGCAACCTTTTATAACAGCCTAGCTTGGAAAAGTTGTTTTTCTCTTTTTAGAAAAAGCGGCATGTTTGAATGAGTGACATATTCTTTAATGTTTCTGATTTTAAACATTAGCACATATACCTCAAAATAACCACCACTTTCCCCTTTTTAAAAATAGACACCCAGTTTCTCATAAATATCTGTTTGTGCTTTCATCTACATATGTGCTGCTATCTTTCCACAGACTCCATCACAGCATCATTTTGTCTGTATTGGTAAGTGTAGAAAGGCTCTCAGATGGCTTAGAAGAAACAAAGCAAAATGAGTTTGGATTTTTTTCCAGTGGATTGTCACAATCTGTGCATGTTATTTCCCTTACCGTTATATCTAGGCAACATTCAGATTCCCTTCCCTCCTTTATCCATCTTCTATTGAACATAAACAGGGGGAAATTAAGCGGATATAATCACCCCTCAATCTTTTATAAATTTTGTACAATAGTTAAGAGACTGTAATGTGTGAATAGCTGTTACTGGTTCGAATTTGGCAATTCAAACGTTGAAGCAGTTTATCTTCTGCTGTGCCCAGGAAAATCTTAATCAGAGATCCAAGAACAGATAGGCAGGGGAGAAATGTTCGGGCTATGCAGTCTTTTCACATCCCTGCAACTGATCTCTGTCATGATGATCTTTCAAAAGAACCTATATTTTAACACAGCTGCCCATAGACAGCAAAAAAAGGTATTAAAGCAGCGCTTAGAGAAATGTGTTGAGTCGTTTTTTAAAAATATGATTTTGCTGATTTTTTAAATATATATATATATATATATATATATATATATATATATATAGAGAGAGAGAGAGAGAGAGAGAGAGAGAGAGAGAGAGAGAGAGAGACCGATTGGCTGCCTCCCATAAGGACCCTGACCAGGGACAGCAAGCACAACCTGGGTATGTGCCCTGGTTGACTGGGGATTAAACCAGCCACCTTTTGGTGCATGAGAGGACCATCAACCATCTGAGCCAGGATGAGTTTTATTTTTTAAGAAAATTGTATTTGACATAATATGTGTCTTAAAATTTGATTACTTGCTATTAAAAACCAATTGAGACAAATATGAATGTCAAGATCATAATTTATGTAACTTCTTTCAAGTAGACCCAAGATCGTCTCCAAATTTCCAGGCTCCTTGGACTTTCTTTTATTGAATACTAGAGACCTGATGCATGAAATTCGTGCAAGAGTAGGCCTTCTTTCCTCCAGCTGCCAGCACTGGCTTCTCTCTGCCACCTAGGACCCAGGCTCTCCTGGCAGCCCAGCCTTGTCTGGAAGGTCGAACAGAAGAATGTCCATCTAAACAGCATATTAT
The DNA here is from genome assembly GCA_004026665.1 of Murina feae. Taxonomy (NCBI): domain Eukaryota; kingdom Metazoa; phylum Chordata; class Mammalia; order Chiroptera; family Vespertilionidae; genus Murina; species Murina feae. Next base: position 14,478 of record PVJC01020027.1, read on the forward strand.
GCTTTTATTATTATAGATTTATCTAATAAGAGGATGATACCTCGGATTTAAGTATCTTTTGCCTAATCTCTGACAATGTTATTAGGATATTTGAAATAATGAGATTTAAAAAATGTTTCTAATTCTCCTAGATTCAGTTGATTTCTCCCTATTGTGTGTGCCTAACCCTTTGTTCACATTTTTATGATAAACACTTTACAAAACGAATGTCAATGACCCATTTATACTGTTGTTTCTCTTACTGAGCATTGCCTGTGGAGCGGAGTTCTCGTCTCCTTCTCCTCTGTACCTAAGTTTAAAATATGGTGCTGAAACCCTTGTATAATTCTATAAATTATCTGTTATATGATCATCTAAAGCCCACAGTTGCAACTCTGATGTGCAAAATTTTTTTCACTATACTGAATTTAATTGCATTGTAGACCTTCATTTCTGTTAAGAAGTGGGTAAATAACACCAGCATTTCAGCTGCAATATATCCTACTCATTTCCAAATTAATATGGTTTCCTTGGGAGAAATATCAATTTTTCAGGATTTCTCCTTTATCTTTCATCAGATGACATCTGAATTTAGAAGGTGCTTTCACATTGGCAAGGCATTGGGAGAATTAGGTGAGAAAATCAGGGAAGATTGTCTAGAATGCTCCATGATGTTATCCAGGATTCACATCCCAGGTTTGGGGGTTTTTTCTTTCTTTTTTGTTTTTTATATTTTGTCTTCATAGGGTCAAAAATAATTCACCAGTACTCAATCCATGTTCCAGATGGTAAGAAAGGAGAGTGAGAGGACTCTAAAGGGCATGCAATTTCCTACTTAAAAATATGACCTAAAAGTTGTGTACATTATTCTCCTTATATCCAATTTAATTGACCTTAGTTTCATGGACCATATTAATGCAAGAGGTAAAACATATATATAAAACTACAGTATATGGAAGAAGGAAATCTAATCTAATAAAAGAGTAATATGCAAATTGACCGTCACTCTGAGACACCCAACCCATGTCCACCAGCCAATCAGAGTGGCTATATGCAAATTAACCCAGCCGTGATGGTGACCGGCAGCCATGGAGCTGGAACAAGCAGGAGGATTCCGTTGCAACTGCCTGACTAGGCCGGCTGGGCCTCTGCTCAAGCAACAATGTTTCAATTATAGAAGCCACAGAGCTGAAACAAACAGGAGGTTTCCATTGCCTGCCGAGGCCTCCACTCAAGGTAACAAAGTTTCAATTATAGAAGATAAATAAACTCCAGAAACCTGATTCCAGCCAGCCTTGCTGGGACCTTGGGTCAATGGGAGCTGTGAGCAGCCTGAAAACGGCCCTCAGCCACTCACCCCAACTGGCCACTCCCCCATGGGGTGAGGGTACCCACTGGGGGGCCTTGGCCAGCCTGCAAACAGCCATCAGCCCCTCACCCAGGCTGGCCAGGCACACCAGCATGTAGACATCCCCCGAGGGGTCCCAGACTGCAAGAGGGCACAGGCTGAGCTGAGGGACCCCCCTCCCCCAGTGCACAAATTTTTGTGCACCAGGCCCCTAGTAATTTTCATAAAATGGGTGAAAATAATGCCTAAAAATAATTGAGCAGAGAGAATTAATTTATCTTGAGGAATTAAATAAAGCATTTTAGAATATGTCTTCCATAAAATGAACTGAATGTGTTACAATCCAATGCTTTATTTAATTAATATTTCCGGAATCTTATCCATGTAAGTAATGGAGGATTGTCTAATATGAAACAAAAACAATTATAGTGTCTTTCTTAATGAGAGATATTAATTATTAATTTTGCTGTAACTTTATTAGTTGACTAAAACAGAATAGTAAAGTGAAACTTGGGAGTTTTTTGAGGTAGTTTTCAAAGATTTCAGAGTTTATATCAGGAATCAAGGTAGTAACAAAAAGGATGTTTTAGTCAAATTTATTTTTTTTTACCAGTAAAGGGAAAACTTATGTAGACACTTCCTAGAAGACCTACCATTTTACTTCCTTGACCAGAACTGCAAGAAAACTTAGGAGAATAAGTACATGGAAAAGGAGGTATTTCTATAAGGAACCTTAATCAATAATGGCTAGACTGACCCCTCTGGTGGAGCACATTGGCACTCAGATTAAATCAAGGTTTGCATGATAACTGAATAAAGGAAGAATGGTTTTATGGGTAAGCAAATAATGGATTCTATGTAGCCCTCTAAATTGTGGTCTTTACAGTCTTAATTCTTGTGCAATTTCAAGGTTATCCCTATTTCCACTGCCTCCTTAAGCAACTCACTTCACAAATGATTCCATCTCTCTCCTTAACCAACAATATTCTTTTCATACTGTCTCTTCATTTTCAGATTATAAACATAATATTGTGTCATCCAAAATAAAAATCAATAAATCTCTCCTCATCCCAATGACTAATTCCAGCTACTTGGCAATTTCTTTCTTTTTTTCCTCTGCCAAGTAATTCTAAAGTGTAATTCTTACTCATTGCCTCTGCCTTATTCCTCTTTCACTTTCTAACTCAAACCAATCTGACCTTTGCTCCCACAATAACTATTGCTAGAGTCAACAGTGCTCAATAGCCTTCATATTTCACATTCAGAAAACACGTTCTGTACTTCTGAAACCTGAGCTCTGTTTGGCATTTGACTCTGTTTACTGCTCCCTCTTGCTGGGTGATAGCTTTCTTTGGATCCTGAGAAAATACTCCTCACTGAGTTTTCTCATACCTTATTCGTTTTAATGATTTATGACTTCTACTTGTAAACCTGCTCTGTTGCTACAAGAATACCAATATGTTAAAAATTCTCCCCATTAAGGAACATATAGACATTCAAAGAAATGCCTATGTCATCACTATCCTATATATAAAAAAAACCTGTGGTCGTGATGCCCTCACACCGTAATGACCAATCGCCAGGAGGCTGTGTGCACAGCAGGCACGAGTGGGTGGATGGGGCTGTGTGCTGGCAAGGCACATGCCGGTGGGCAGGGACTTGACATTGTGTTCCCACAGGCACCGCTGGGGACTTGGCCAGGAGGTGCATTGGAGGAGTCTCCCGGCGCGGCCGCAGGGCAGGACTCAAGGGAGTTCCACATGCTTCCTGCGGGATCCCAGATCTCATGCGATTTTGTGCACTGGTTCACTAGTGTTATAAAGAAAACAAGATTGACTTTATTAAACCACTAACTTACTCCATCAATGCTTGTAAATTTTAAGTGAACATAGGAATAACCTAGAAATAAATTGACAGAAATATGAAATACCAAGCTGATAAAGGGATACCTTATTCATCACAAAGAGGAAAGGTGGTGAATGTCTAGCCCATGGCCATATAAGGCCCATGAAATAATTTGATCTGGCCCTGCCAAGGTATTGGGAGTGAGTGAATTAAATGTTTGATTAAGTATAGCTGGCTAATTTTTAAGTTGATAATTTTGTATGACCTGCAAATGATGTCATAAATATCCAAATGGCCCTTGGTAGAAATAAGGTTCCCCACCCCTGTCATAGAGAAATGCTGAAAAAATATATATAATTTAGAAAGTTGTTAAATATGAATCAAGCATAAAAATAAAAGGAAGGTGCCAGTGACAACAACAAAAACCCCTCAAAAACAGACTAATAACTTCAAAGTGACTCAATTGTGGCTCAAGGGTATTTCATTCATTCTTGAGGACTAAAATCTAACACCACTGTATAGAAGATGTGGAAAGTGTAAAGAAGGTCACCTGGGTAAGGCTCAGGTCATTGCAGTACTGCCCTTAAACAAAACAGACCACAAAAATGTGTGCTCTCTCTACAAGGAGACCAGCTTCTCCAGCAGAGATGCAGATCTTTGTGAAGACCTTGAATTGGCAGGACCATCATCCGGGAGGTGGAACCCAGTGACACCGTTGAGAATGTCACAGCTAAACTCCAAGACAAGGAGGGCATCCTGCCTGACAAGCAGCACCTGATTTGTGTCGGCAAACAGATGAAGAATGGCTGCACTCTCTCAGATTACAGCATTCAAAGAATCCACCCTGCCCCTTGTGCTTCATCTGAGGGGTGGCATCATTGAGTCCCCCCTCTGCCAACTCACTCAGAAGTACAACTACAACAAGATGATTTGATGCAAGTGTTCCTCCCACTTGCATCCCCATGCTATTAACTGCTACAAGAAGTTCAGCCACACCAACAACCTATGCCCCAAGAAGAATGTTAAATAAGATCCCTCCATCACCTCCTTGGGCCCACAGGGTGATCTCCCTACATGAGCTCCATAGACCTGGGGTCTCAAAGAATGTTTCTTTCATTGATATGAGCTGTACAAAAACAAATTATCTACAGTCTTGGAAAAGTGCTAAAACCAGACAAACAAACAACAACAAAACTTGTTATAAACCTACGATATAAAAAAAAAGAAAGACCACCATAAGAAATAGACTCTCTAAATTTATTCCATGCTCAATTATGGAGTCTAAATATATACTATATTCATGACAATAGAGACACATTCTAGTAAGTTAACATAAAACTGTGTGAGGATATAGAGAACCCGAGATCCCTAATATTTTCCCATCAGAATTTATACTTAACTTTGACAGAACCTCTGCCAAGCTCACAAGAAAAAAATTACAAATCTCAAAAGAAATAACCCCTCTGAAAGTCAACATTTTAAATGCGATAGAAGAAATGTATCCCTTCAGCTTCTCATTTATTTAATAATCACTTGTCCAGTATAAACCAGGAACTCTTCAAGATGCTATACATAAACAAAAGTTAATAGATAGTGAAAGAATGAAGATATAAAGAAGAAAAATAAACTAAGTAGGGCAAAAGATTTATTGTTGTGTGTATGGGAAATAATAAAATAATAAATAACAATACAAGAATAAACTCTGTTTCACACACAGTTGTAAACCTACTTTTGCCCTACACTGTATAGTAAAAAATAGTTGAAGTCATAAAATAGCAAAGTGAACTGTTTACTCCCTGAAATTAAAAGCTTAATGAACACATATTCACTTAAGAACTATACATACTAAAATTGGAACAATATAGAAATGATTAACCTAGTTTCTTTTGACAAGTGGCACTCAGTTTGTGAATATGTATATACTAGGGGCCTGGTGCACAAAAATTTGTGCTCTCGGGGTCCCTCAGCCCAGCCTGTGCCCTCTTGCAGTCTGGGACCCCTCAGGGGATGGCCACCTACTGGGGTGCTGGGTGAGGGGCTGATGGCTATTTGCAGGCTGGCCAAGCCCCCCCAGCGGGAATCCTCACCCCATGGGGGTGTGGCCAGCCTTGGTGAGGGGCTGAGGGCTGTTTTCAGGCTGCTCACAGTCCCTTCAGAGTTTGGATCTCTACTGGGGTACCTGGCCAACCTGGGTGAGGGCTGCCCACAGCTCCCATTGACTCAACATCCCAGTGAGGCTGGCTGGAATCAGGCTTCTGGGGTTTATTTATCTTCTATAATTGAAACTTTGTTACCTTGAGCAGAGGCTTGCTGGCCTAGTCAGGCAGTTGTGACAGAAGCCTCCTGTTTACTCTAGCTGCCGGCCTCCATCTTGCCTGGGTTAATGCACATACAGCCACTCTGATTGGCTGGGAGGCGTGGCTTGGCTGGTGGGTGTAGCTTAGGTGTCTCGGAGTGATGGTTAATTTGCATATTACTCTTTTATTAGATTAGATGTATAAAAGCCTACATGACCAAATGACTGAATAACTGAATGACTGACCAACCGGTCACTATGACATGCACTGACCACCAGGGACAGACACTCAACATACAGGATCAGGATCCTTCCTTTCTGGATCGAGCCTGTGGGGATTGGGCCTGCCAGTTTTGGGCCTGAGGGGATCGGACTCCCTCCTATCTGGATTGGGCCTGTAGGGATCAGGTCAAAACTGGCTATCTGACATCCCCAGAGGGGTCCCAGATTGCAAGAGGGTACAGGCCAGGACAAGGAACCCCACAGGTGCATGAATCCATGCACTGGGCCTCTGGTTTCTATATAAATTTTAGCATCAATACCTAAACCTGAGAAAGTTTTCACAGACTAATCTCATCATAATAAATATTGATGAAATAATCTTCAATAATATATCATTGCCCTACCTGGTTTGGCTCAATGGAGAGAACATTGGCCTGAGGACTGAAGGGTCCAGGTTCAATTCCAGTCAAGGGCATGTACCTTGGCTGCAGGCTGGATACCCCTCCCTGGTCAGGGAATGTGTGGGAAGCAACCAATCCATGTATCTCTCTCACATAGATGTTTCTCTCTCTGTCTCTCCCTGTCCCTTCCACTCTCTCTAAAATCCAATTGGAAGATATTCTTCTGTGAGGATTAACAATGACAATACACATATATAATCAAACACAATTCTACTGCTAAATAAGAATATTTTAACATAAACAATTTAGGAATGCAAAGATGGCTCAGCATATATTAGATATTTTGTTAATAACACCATACAATTTATCTAATGAGAAAACACATAAAGATGTGTCTGGAGATGGTGAAAAGGCCTTATACAAAGTTTTAAAGCCCATAGATGCTAAAAATCACTCAGTAAAATGGGAATATGTAGATACAATGAAATATTACTTATATCCACCAGAATGGCTAAAATAAAAAATAGAGTAAATGCCACGTTTTGATGACGATGTGGAACAATCAAAACTTTCTTACACTGTTGAAAAGAGTATAAATTAACACAACTTTGGAAAAAGAGTATGGCAATGTATCTGCTAAATGTGAATATTTGCATAACCTAGGACCTACTAATTTCATTCTTAGAAATATTTATGACCGAAATGGTCTTCATATTTCCCTCAGTTTTTGTCCCGATGTTAGACAAGCTTCTCCCTTACTCGTTGAACCTGATCTTCCTTTCTGAGAGTAGTACCTTAGGATTAGAAACTTGTTATTATAAATTCTATCTCTGCATCTTTGAGATGTAAACTTTATAACCCAAGACTTGCTTTCTTGAAGACCTGGGAACCATCTCTTTGAAATATAACCAACAAGGAAGATAGCACCTTTAATCTCACTGTCCCTGTTGGAAGATAGAATCCTAACTTCAGTGGGTACCTAGCTGCAAGTAGTAAAACTACCTCTTATTTGGAATTGGGTATGGCCAGTTAGCAAACACAGGTGTCCTATAATCTCCCCACCTCAGCTTTTAATAACTCTTCATACTCTTATTTTAGTTCAGTTGAGTTTAGACGACATTCTGGCCTATCCTATTGCAATAACCTTGAGTAAGGTCTTCATTCCCTTTCTTTGGTGCAATTTTTGCTTCGGTGTTCTCTGCAGAAATGCAAACATATGCACTGCAAAAAAAAAGTATAGAATGTTATAGCAACACTATTCAAAATTACCTCAAACAGCTGGAAACTAGCTAACTGCCCATCAAAAACTGAATGAATACATAAGTCATGGTATATATTCACAATATATTTCTATTCAATGGTGAGAGACAAAAGAAAGCACTAAAACTTCAGGCAAAAATATAGATCCGTTTTTACAAACATAATATCAAGTAAAAGAAGCCAGTCACAAAAGAGTGCATCTTGTTTGATTAAATTCATATCAATTACAAAAACAAGTGAAGCTCTCTAAGCTTTTAGAAATCAGGGTAGTGGTTACCCTTAGTGGAGGCAGTGACAAGAAGTGTTAAGAGGTTTCTGGTCATAGTCAAGAGGTATTGTCAGCACCAAAAGGTGCTAGTCATTTCCTGTTTTTTGATCAAGGTGCTGGTTACATGGGTGTGTTCAGTATGCGAAGATTCAGCTCATCGTAAAGTTGTAAAATATGCAATTTCCTTTTTGGTATTACATGTAATGTTTCTAAAAGTCACCCAGGGATCTTGTTAAACAGATCTCCGTGGTAAAACTCTAGAGATTCTGATTTATAAAATCTGGGATGAGGCTAAGATGGGCACCTTTGAACAAGCAGGAGGTCTTGGCACACCATGAAAATGTACTGTTGTTCGATGCTGTAAGGTAGTGAAATGCTAATTACAGATTCTGTCAAAGAACCAATAAGGAACATAAAATAATAACTTTTAAACATGACAAAGAGGAATAAACTAGAATAGAACTCTACCAACTCTAGCATTTTGAGTACTATGTTCAACAGAAGGGTACAGTTTAGTAAACAAAGTGACAAGTTCTTCCTACTTCACCCTGATTTTAAAAAAGCATGCCATTTTGCATAAGAATCCTCATCATTCATTACTTGGAGTGCTGGCAATACTATGGCAGTGAAGCAACAAACCTTGTAACCTGCTTGTAGTGATTGAAGGTTGAGCAGCATGTGACATAGATCTGGCCTCGATATCTGTTCCAGCTCCATCTCCAGGACTGGCTGAGTCATTCTGGAATCCGCTCTCTCCTTATACCCATTCTCTCTGGTGTTATGGTGAATAGGAATTTGACCAAGTAAGCTGTGAATTCAGCAAAACAAACTTCTTCTGACAGTAGCTGCACTCAGCTGCCAGCTGCTTGGGGCTTACTATCCTATTAATTCAAACCTGAGGGCAGAGTCTCTGGGAAACAATAGCAGCGAGGCATATACCTGTAGCCTTGCCCATTCTAGATCTCAGTGGGTGCATTGTCTGAGCCACACTGAGCTACTCAGGGAGAGAAATAACTAAACAAGATCTTGTTTTATTTACATGACTCTCCAATGATAGGTAAATTATTGCAACAATTTTACAAATACCCTAAAAATCACTAACGCATAAATTATACATGTCAGATGACTATAAAACAGCAAAGACCTAATTTATTGCTGTACTGGCTCGCTTGGCCATAGATTTATAAAACTCTTCTTATTCCAATTCCTTTTCTGACTCCTTGCCTCCTATATTCTTGTATTTTACTTGTGATAGATGTTGAATTCACTGATTCACTAGTCTATAGTTTCCTGGTTTGTCTTTTGACCCATTTTTAACTAATGGGTTTGTGTTTGCCACTTTTAAATTCTCAGATATCTTCCCTGAATCATATGATATTCTCCCCCTTTTGCTGTCACTTTGGTTTTGAAAGAAGTAAATCAATACTGTGCCTTTAAAAGCCCTGGCACTGTTGTTGGTTAATATATTGCATTCAGTTACTTTTGCTCACTAAACATTGTTTGATATAATACCAGAGCATCCTCTGCTGCACCCGAAAAAAAGAAGCTATTTTGAGCTGTGAACCAAGGATTGATTTCTTTTAAGATGTAATATATATATTTTATGTATTGCATCTAACCTTGTTATTTGTCAGATTTCAAGAAACCTCCATTCTCTCATTTGTGTGTGAGATAGTCTGCCTTCTGCAAGGTGAGGAGTTGCCTTTGTCTCTTCAGTTTATACTCTAGTAAATTCCACCTTCAGTGGTTTAATCAAATATAGTTCTGAAAGCTTCGTGCAAGTGGTGCAAAGCTGCGCCCTTACAGTCAGAAAGCCTATGTGTAATCTTTAATGCATTTCAACCTCCCTGAGTCCACATTTTTTCACCCATCAAATGGAAATGTTAATAATAAAGCCATTTTGTTGTATTGCAATCAGATGAGATGATGCATATCAAAGTGTAAACTGCAAAGCAATGTGGAAATGGCAGTCAATCCTCCATTATCCAAACTTAAGTAGAGTCTGTGTCATAAGAAACAGGGGTGATTGTCCTATAGCTACCTTCATTGTCTGCTACTGTATACAAAGGTGGAAATTTCAAAAAGATCTATTTGATTAACCAAACATTCCACACCGATATCTAAAAAAGATGGTTGCTTTGGGAGAAGGCAGAGAATCTACTGATCTCGCCAAGATAAATCCCCCAGGCGGCCACATGTACCTGGTTTGTCATGTCAACATTCATGCCGGTTCACCTCAAAACCTCTGAAGCCTCTTCCACCGCCTCAAATTGACCTTATCTTCTTTCTGAACTTTCAGCAGATGACTTCTTCCCTCCTCTCCTGTTTCAAAAAATACAAGGACTTGTGTGGGAAATCTTACTATCCACCATCATTAAGCTTATCAACTGTGCCTTCATTCAGAGTCTCGCCTATGACAAGAAAGCTAGTCCTGGAACTCCAGTTTCTACTACCTCATTCCAGTGAACAGTTAAACAGGTTAAAGTTGCCCATCTTAGCATTTCCAGGATAGCACATCCACCTCCAACTACACATACACCTTCATCTTCCCCTTCACAGGCCAGTTTCTTCACAAGTTCAGTCCTTAATATCTCCGCTTCTTCACACCCTACTCATTCTTCAACCCACTGCCATCTGGCTTCTTCCCACTCTATGACCAGCAGCTTTCTCTAAAACACATGGAAACTTTTCAGTCTTGATCATCCTTGATCTCATAATAGCTTTTGTTTTTGTCATTTGCCTTCCTTCTTTGTTTTTTTTTTTTTTTTTTAATTTATTGAGGTATTTCAAAAAAAAAACCTTGCAAAGGTTTGAGCATTGGAAATTTAAGTTTGAGAACTATGACAAAAGGAGGAAAGTATTGAATACTCGGTCTATTAACTAATCAAAATTTAAAAGGATAACAATTTAATTCAAATAATAAATATACTTTATTATCAAAAGGAAGTCTATAAACATGATTTGTACAAAGATAACTGTAAGAATTTGTATCTACTTCTATATATAAGATTTTGAGTATTTTAAATGTTTTGGTAAAAGGTAGTCAATCAAAAAATGCAAAGAAAAGAGAAAGTTTCTCTAAAATATTTTTGGAAAAATCTCCTAAGAAAGCAGAGCCAAAACACTGGCTATAAAAAGATAAGTCAAAAGCCTGTGGTGTGTTTTAGTGTCAGGGTAAGAAACAGTAAATCAATTGATAAATGATCACTCTGATTTCACTATTTAGTTGAGTAAAATAATAAAACAATTTCAGCATTTTGATAGAAAGGAAACTAGTCTTTTCCTTAAATGATCCACATTTTTTAATCACCCGTATGTGACTTTTAAATAAAAGTATAATGTTTTTGGCTTGTGAAACAAAGTTAACAGAGCTACTCCATCTTTTTAAAGCCCACAAAACCACATGAATATATTCTATAATTTAACACTTGAAAATCACCTTATATTGTGTAAGTGTCATATAAAATGAATTATATTAGGGTTACACCAGGATGGAACAGGAAGAATCTTGTATCAATGGTCAAGGACTTAATTCTAGTATTAGACTAATGACTACGTAACCTTAGGCAAGCCATAGCTTCTGGTTTCTCTGTGCCACATTTCCTCCCCTATGAACTAATGCATAGGTTGGACTTAATGATCTCTAAGATCGCGTTCAGCTCAAATTCTGGAATGGAAAAAAATTGAAAAGCAATTGCATTTTTTGCTGAAATAATTACTTGTTACTTAGTATAATTGCTTCCTTTTGGTAAAAGGACATGCTCATTATGCTCATTTTTATGTGTATAATACTGTTTTCTATTTACCCAGTGTGCCTATAAAGCTATCTAATATTTTTTGAATAAGTATAAAAGCATTGACTCCTGCAAAGGTCACATCTAGTCTCATCTTAGGTGGCTAAGTCCAGAAATTGCAGAATATTTTTTTGATGCAGAGACTTATGAGTTTAAAACTCGTGATGCATTTATTCACTTATCAAGATATCTTGCTTAAAGTGAAATCTTAATTTTTTTAATCCTCCCAAGGATATGTTTATTGGTTTTAGAGAGAAAGGAAGGAAAACAGAGACAGAGAAATATTGATATGAGAGAGAAATATTGATGGGTTTCCTTTCATATGTGTCCCTTCCAGGGATCTAACCTGCAACCTAGGTATGTGCCCTGACTGGGAATCAAACCCACAACCATTTTGTATATAGGACAACAATCCAATGAACTGAGCGACCCTACAGGGACAAACTCTTAAACTATTGACAGTTTTTCATTTTTATTTTCAGTAACAATAAAAAAGAGATATAATAGCTGAAATTATACATGTATAGTGATAACACTGGATAATATGGCATTTGGTTTCTAAAATGTGTGATTTATTTATAACATAAAAATATAAATTTAGCTTGTGTTGTTGGTAAAATAGCATTTTTTTAAATCTCAAGAGTGATTCTAAATGCAGTTTGAAAAATAGCAGCCTTATTTAGAATCAATGGATGAATTCCTCAGGAGAATACTTTGAAATTTAAAATTTCTAAGTTCTACTATGATTTATTTTAAAAAATCAGTACTGTTACTCTGAGTACATACATATTTATAATAAACATAAAAATAAAACTTGTATACACAAACACACACACACACACACACACACATAGTGACCCAAGAAAATGTATACACACTTTGAATAATTAGTAATTCTAAAGGGTTAAATCTGAAAAAAAAAAAAGAAAGAAACACTAATTGAGCTACCAGAATTCCAACTTGAGCTATTTGGAATCCCAGTTTCCTCCATTACTCTTTGCCTTGAACCACCTTCATCTCTAATTTCCAGAATAAATAAATAAATGATCAAAGGGAAAACTAAATTTTCCTTAGCAGAGTTATCTTTAAGAGCAAATTCTTAATGGAAATCTACTCCTGATGACCTGAATACTGGAGACTTTTCACATTCTTTTCAGTACTAGGGCAAGTTCTTTGCCAAACTAAATTAAACTGATTTTATTTTATTAAATCCTCACTCAAGAACATGCTTAGAGAAAGGAGAAGAGAGAGAGAGAGAGAGAGAGAGAGAGAGAGAGAGAGAGAGAGAGAGAGAGAGAGATTATCATTATGAGAGAGAAATACATTTGAAAAGATAAGCAAATATTATAATTTATCCTGATGTAGTTTTTTATTCCATAGATCTTTTGTCACATAACATACATTAAGAAAATTTATCTCTATTAAGTCTTAATTTGTGCTACATAGAGACAATTATTTTTAATATGTTTTTATTGACTTTAAAGAGAGGAAAGGAGAGGGAGGGAGAAATAGAAACATCAATGATGAGAGGGAATCACCTATCACCTGTTTACTACACACCTCATACAAGCTCATATGAGCTAGAGAACAAGCTCATAATCTAGGAACGTGACGTGACTGGGAATGGAACTGTGACCTCCTGGTTCATGGGTTGATGCTCAACTACTGAGCCATACCAGCCAGGTGAGACACTGTTTTCTATACAGATCACATGAAAAATAATATCAAATACCATAATTCCTACAAGCCAGGCACCTCTTCTTGTTAAAACAAAGACAAAACAGATTGTTATCATTAACATCCGTAGATTTCCTGTGTGAATAAAAGGATTTTTTAATTTCTGAAAAATTTAAGAGAAAAATATTTAGAAAAATGAAAAATACAGCTGAGTTACTTCCATCCTCAAATTTCACTCCTTTTCCATTTTATAATTCTTTACATATTTGTCCTTTATTTACTCATTAATCTAGTTTTATTTTTTATTCTACCATATTGTCATTTTTCCATACTAAACACAATTTCTTGTAATTAGCCTTTTTTATTTGTTGTTGTTTTTTAACATAATTTGTTAACACATTTCACGTGAAATCTGGTCAAGGGGAAAAAATTGGCAAATTTTTTATTTGGGTTTTGGCTTTATATTATTCTCAGTTCTGAGTCAACAACCTATTTTAATAATCATAGACTTGCAATCACTTTCCGGAGGAAAATTTTGTAATGGGTATGGATGTATTGGCATTATGTGTCATATATTTACTAAATAAAAATTTTTGCTTGTTATTAAACATAAAGTTCTAGAGTAATAATGCTTAGGACTTGAACTTCTCAACAAAGTTCCAAATATTTCATGGTATCTATTATTTTAAAGGAAACCTGGTTGAGCCAGGGACAATGGTCAATGACTATCCAAGGAGGAGTTCCCCCCTTTTACTACAAAAACTTCTTCTGTGTACTTAAAATAGGTTTATATGAGTTATGTGTGTATGGTGTTTTGTTTTTATTCCATTTATGTAGTATACCAGTGACAAATGAAAAACACTGTTTTTTATCCATGAAAGAATAAGCTAATAGCAGGAACTTACTGTCTTAAGAACTCACCAGCATTACTCTACTCCAATCCCATGCCAATGTATGAAAAGGAGACTCAAGATCCCAGAATTTATTTTTCCACATTTGCTTCAGCCTTTTATAATTCACTAGAGGCCTGGTGCACAAATTCATGCACGGTCAGTGTCCCTCGGCCTGGCCAGCAATCGGGGCCGATCAGGGCTGATCAGGGCTGGCCAGGGAGGGATGAGACCGCAAGAGGTTGGCAAGCCACAGGAGATTGGCTGCATTGAGTGTCTGCCCCCTAGGGGTCAGTGCGCATCATAGCTACTGGCCAACGATCCAATAGGCCAGTCGTCACAGTCGCTTAGGCTTTTATATACATAGATCCTTCAGGCATGCTAAACTGTGAGTGTTTACATATGCTCCATCCTGATTTTTCCATTATCTACATCAAATTTTTATCTTATTTTAAGGTCTGTCTTGACATTATTCATCTGAAAAGTCTTCTTTTGCCATCTGAGACCAAGTGTACTGATGCCCCTTGTGATTCCACAGTAACTTCTTCTAATTTCCACTGTAGCATTTAACAAGTACTTACACTTTCTGATTTCCAGGTGTGAACAAAGACCATGTCTAATTCACTGTAGTATCCCCAATTCATTCTATAGTTCTTGCAGCCTACTTTGTACTTAATACTCTGTTGGATGAATTCTCACTAAAAAAATGTATTATGCCAACCAATTTTACATTGTGAATAGTATCTTATCCTCCATAGCTTTCCAGGTTCATCCTGACCCTTGAATCCAGTTGTTCTGCCAACAGGTCAGTAGTCAAAAACACGGAAAGCAAATTCCTGGAATTCCAATCTTGCTCATGGCCCTGCCCTCTTCAGTGATTGCTCCTTCGTCCTGACTCAATGCGTGTTGAAACAAAACACAAGCTTCTTGGCCCGGATGTGGTATTTCAGTCCTTAAGTACTGACCTTAGTTCTTCTCAACCCGGACTTGCCAATTGCCACAGACTTTTACACTGTAAAGTACTCTCTGAAACAACACAACATTATGCAGATCTTGGTTCAAAACTTGGCTTTGTCTGGATTTGTCTTGCCTTTTTTGGACAGGAATTCCATAATATAAACATTCAGTGCGGTTTTTGTGTTCACAATGCAGTGTGACAACAAAG
>PVJC01020028.1:0-29604 GCA_004026665.1 Murina feae
AGTCATAAGGGTGCCTGGCTGGTGTTGCTCAGTGGTCGAGCATTGACCCAGAAACCAAGAGGTCGCCGATTTGATTCCGGGTCAGGGGCATGCAGGAGGCAGCCAATCAGTGATGTTCCTATCTCTCATTAATGTTTCTCTTTCTCAATCCCTCTTCCTTCTTCTCTAAAAATCAATAAAAATATATTTTAAAAAAAGTAACCTAAGGTGACCCAGGTGACCCCAGTATCAGCCAGGTTTTTATTCATGTGTGAAGATAACGTAAAAATAAACTTAAATATGCAAAAACATCTACAATAGAATGCCAGTCTGTTCTAAGAAATTTACTTGAGCAAGGAATCCTTCAAAAACAAAAAAAGAGCAACTCTCTTTGTTCTACTTAATGTTCTGTATATTGCGTTCATTTTTGTCCAACATTGATATTGCTCTATTTCTTCTCTTGCTCTCTCTCTCCCTCTTTCTTTTTAATCCTCACCTGAGGACATGCTTATTGACGTGTGTGTGTGTGTGTGTGTGTGTGTGTGAGAGAGAGAGAGAGAGAGAGAGAGAGAGAGAGAGAAATGTCGATGTGAGAAGACTAATTAGCTGCTTTCTGTAGGAAATCCTCTCCCCGTGTTCCCCTCCCCCCACGGAAAATGCAACCTAGGCATGTGCCCTGACTGGGAAATTGAACCCACAACTTTTCAGTATTGGAAGGTGGGGGGATACTCCAACCAACTGAGACATACCGATCAGGGCCTCTTTTTATTTGTATACTTTTTTTGATAACCCTTGTATATTCAATCTATGGAATTACATTGTTTTAGACATTACCTTGTATAGCGTATATGGTTGGGACTTCTTTTTTTTACCTTGACTCAACTAAGGAGTTAATTTCTTTAAAAAAGTGGTTTCAATCTCACCTTCATTTCTACGATAGACATTTGTACTTAATTCTATTGCATTAGTATTTGCTTTTGCATGATCACATTTTTGGCTTTCTTGCTGTGTTCTGCTGCTGTATATCTGGTTCCTTTATGTTCCCTCCCAACTTCTCCACACGTCTCAGTAACTTGAAAGTATATGCTGTAGCATATTTTCAGAGGGACTAGTAATTATATTCATTAATGTAAATATCTTTATTTTACAGCTGGAGAAATAAAATGATATATATTGACACACTTCTATAAAAGATGACACATTAGCAAATGTGTTTTTAAACTCCCCATCTTTTTAGCATTAATATTTTTGTCCTTATGTAGCTTTTGTTTACATCAGAGTAACACGTTCATTCTCATTTGTAGAGAGCTATGTTACTTCAGTAATTTGGATTTGCCAGAGCAAAAAGATTTTTAAAATATACCAAATGAATTGAACTATTATTACAAATAGTTTTCATTAATGGAATGTCCCATACTTAGTACCTTTTAAACAGAAACCAAATAGTAATTTTAAGTGCTATGAAACATTTACAAAACAACCAGATATTAGACAACAACAACAACAACAACAAACAGTAAATATTGTAGATTGGAAAGAGTACAACTATATATTCTGACCACAGGCAATAAAATTAGAAATTCATGACAGGAAAGGAATAAATACTGTGAATGACCAGTTACTAGCATATCCATTTCAAGGCTAGTTATAAGGGGCGTAGCTGCAGTCGAGGGTGGGTCAGGGCTCCACTGGTTGTACTTTAGGGATTGGAGGCAGAGGACCTTTTAGGAGGATCCATGCTTTTGAAATTCTTTGTTTTTTTTTTCTGCACACAAATCCATGGTCGTGTTCTCCAACGTACATGGTGAGTTCTGCACTTTCAATCTATTCTGAGTACATGTCATAAAAAGGCAAAGAGACTGGGTTTTGTTTGTTTGTTTTTCCTCCAGGCATTTTAATACTCACGTTTTCAAAGGAAAGACTTTGGGGGAAAACTTAGTAAATAATAAGTAAATATGAGTAAGTAGCAGGCGACTTCTGACCCTTTTTTCTTTCAAAAAATGAAATGAGTGATGTCATTATAAAAAGAGAGACACCTTAATTTATTCTCTAATTTGGATAACCCACTGGGGGTGAGGGAGAGCCTTGATAGTCAGAGGCAGGAAGGTGAGAGAAATCAGTCCTGCTACAATCACTGTTTCTCAGTTGTCAGAACATTTTAATGAAATGCCAGTCGTTCATGCCAAATCCCGAAGGAAACTGCAGGGTACTAATTGATGAAATGATTTTGTTCTTAAATGGAGTCTAAACTATAATAAATTATCTCTCATTTTGCAGAGCACAGCACTCTATAAGTTTGAAAGGTAAGACATACTTTTATTATGTATAAATGGAGGAATGCATTTGAAAATAAAAATTTTAATTATGTTTGACATCGCAGGCCCAGTGCTGTCATCCTGTAGGAAGTAACATCTTTTTTGACATCCCTAGTGGTAGAGACTTTAAATCAGTTTCCACATTGCTTTTCTGCTGGCTAATCAGAACGGATGATGTGACATTCTTCTTACCAACTCATTCACAGGGAAGAAAAGATGTGCAGAGAAGTAAGGCTAGGCTCGACTGATATGATGAATTTAAATGAAAAAATCTAAATATATTATATTTAAGCTTTAATTCACGCAAAATTTGAAATTCTCTTTTAATGAATGATTGTACAGTTTTTTTTCTTATTCCTGGTACATACCTTTGCTTTGACTTAAAACTAAAAGAATATTTATTTAAAAAATAATAGAATATTAAGTCACATTTTATATCTCAAGTTCAAGGTTTGAAATAGAGAAAGTTGATTTGCTATTTGCTATAAAAGGGGCTGGAAAGATCTTTTTATACTTGTGTTTCAAATTACAGGTATTAGAAAGGCATCATATTGTATTGTGTTTTTTTTTATGATTGTATAGTCTTAACATGTCTTGACTCATCATGTACATTAGATTTCAAAGCATAATCCATGGAAACAGCTCCCTTTAGGAACCACTACTTCCATGTTGGTGGAACTTTCTTAAAGACACACTAACATGATTTTAGGTTTCTCTTGTGAAGAAAAAACAAAATTTCTATTTGAATCTTCAGGATTTTCCTCAAAACTTTACCTGCATTATTTGGGAAATAATAAAGTTGCTTCCATTCTCTTTTTATTTTTAAATGTGTAGGCATATACTTCATATTTCTACTTAGCAATATGTTTACCAGAACATCTCCTAGGGCAAAGGAAACTAAGGAGAAAACAAACAAATGGAATTACATCAAAATAAAAAGCTGCTGCACAGCAAAAGAAACCATCAACAAAATGAAAAGAGAGCCCACTGAATGAGAGAACATATTTGCCAGTGATACACCTGATAAAGAGATAATCTTCAAAACATATAAGGAACTCATACAACTTAACAAAAGGATGACAATCCAATTAAAAAATGGATAAAGGACCTAAATAGATACTTCTCCAAATGGACATACAGATGGCCAAGAAACATATGAAAAAATGCTCAAAGTCATTGATCATCTGAGAGATACAAATTATCACCTCATACATGTCAGAATAGCTATCATCAACAAATCAACAAATGACAAGTGTCAGTGAAGATATGGATAAAAGGGAACCCTCGTGCACTGCTAGTGGGAATGCAGACTGGTCAAGCCACTATGGAAAACAGTGTGGAGTTTCCTAAAAAAATAAAAAATAGAACTGCCATATGACTTAGTGATCCTACTTCTAGGAATATATCCTAAGAAACCAGAAACACCAATCAGAAGGGATATATGCACCCCGATGTTCATAGCAGCACAATTTACAATAGCTAAGATCTGGAAACAGCCCGAGTGCACATCAGCAAATGAGTGGATAAAACAAGCTGTGGTACATTTACACAATGAAATACTATATGGCTGTAATAAAGAAAGTACTCCTACCATTTGCAACAGTGTGGATGAACCTGGAGAGTATTATGTTAAGTGAAATAAGCCAAAGATAAGTGTCACATGATCTTACTGATATGTGGAGTCTAATGAACAAAATAAATAGATGAACAAAACAGATCCAGAGACATAGAACCATGAAACAGACTGAGGAATTTCAGAGGAAAGATAGGGGTTGGAGAGTGGGTGGGGAGAGATTAACCAAGGAACTTATATGCATACTAGTGGTCTGAAACAGATATTTGTGCAAGAATAGGCCTTCCTTCCCCCGGCTGCTAGCACCGGCTTCCATCTGGTACCCGAAACCCAGGCTTCCCTCATAGTCCTGGCTTCGTCTGGTCTGTGAGGGAACATTTATGTACCCAACTTAGGAGCACTTAAATACATAAAGCAAATCTCAATGGATATAAAGGGAGAGATTGACAGTAATACAGTCATAGTAGAAGATTTTAGCACACCATTGACATCAATGGATAGACTTTTCTAGTCTTAAATCAACAAGGAAATAGAGGTCTTAACACAGCATACCAAATGAATTTAATTGATATCTTCAGAACATTCTGAAAGTAGCATAATATATATTCTTTTCGAGTGCACATGGAACATTTTCTAGAATAGACCACATGTTAAAAGACAAAACAAGCTTCGATAAATTCAAGAAGATTGAAATCATATCTGTGACCATAATGGTATGAAACTAGAAATCAATTACAAAAAGAAACCCCTGAAAATCACACAAACACATGGAGGCTAAATAGCATGCTGCTAAAAAACAAATGGGTTACTAATTAGCTCAAGAAAGGAATCAAAAGATACCTTGAAACAAATGGAAATGAGAACAGAGCAACCCACATTTTATGATAGACTGCAAAAGCAGTCCTCAGAGAAAAATTTATAGCATTACAGACCTACTTCAAAAACCGGGAAAATTATCAAATCAACAATTTAATCTTATACCTAAAGAAACTAAAAGAGGAATAATAAACAAAGCCCAAAATGAATAGTAGGAAAGAAATAAGAAAAAATCAGAGAAGCAATAAACAAAATAGAACCTAAAGAAATGCAAAAAGTTAAGGAAACCAAGATCTGGTTCTTGTAAAAAGATAAACAAGATTGATAAACCACTAAATAGTCTCATCATAAAAAAAAGAAGGGGAACCAAATAAATAAAAGGAGAAATAACAGACACCACAGAAATAAAAATGATTCTAAGAAAATATTATGAATAACTACTTTCCACAATTGGACCATCTAGACACAATGGACACAGTCCTAAAAACATACAGTCTCCCCAAACTAAATCAAGAAGAAACACCAAATTTGAGCAGAATTATTACAACCAAGGATATTGAAACAGCTACAGAAAAACCTCCAACAAATAAAATTCCTGGACTGGATGGCTTCATGGGTGAATTTTATCAAATGTTCAAAGAAGAAGTAAGACCTATCCTCAAATTTTTCTAAAAAATTAAGTAGGAAGAAAGACTTCCAAGCTCATTTTATAAGGTTAGCATTATCCTAATCCCAAAACCAGATAAAGACACTACAAAGAAAGAAAACTATAGACCAATACATTTGATGAACACAGGCATTAAAACCAGCAACAAAATATTTGCAAACCGAGTCCAGCAATACATTACATACATCATACAACATGATGAAGTAGTATTTCTTCCTAGGATGCAAGGTGGGAACAATATCTGCAAATCAATAAATGTTACACAACACATAAACAAAAGGATGGATAAAAATCATATGATCATATCAATAGATGCAGAAAAAGCTTTTCACAAAAATCCACACACCCCTCTCTCTCTATAAAAGTCTAAGTGACTAGCTCACTGTTCAACTGGTAGCTATGATGCACACTGACCATCAGGGGGCAGATGCTTAATGCAGGAGATGCTGAGCTGCAGTGACTTGGCAGTTGCTGTTCTCGAGTGACACACCTGGAACCAGAAAGGAGGGAGCCTGATTCTGGGGTGTGTCACCCAAGAACCACCCTCTTGCAACCCAGGACCCCTCAGGGGATGTTGGAGAGCCAGTTTTGGCCCGATTCCTACAGGCCAGGCTGAGGGACCCCACTGATGTAGGAATCTGTGCACTGGGTCTCTAGTTTGTCATAAAATTTCTCAGAAAAGTGAGAATAGAAGATATTAGGCCAATAGGGCAATACATTCCTTAATGGCCATGTTGTAAACCTGCCATTACAGGAGAATGAAAGACCAGGAAAAACTCACTGGACACCAGGAATCAGATCATATAAGGAATGGAAACGGTCCTGATCACACACCTGCATTCCATCTGCATTCCAAGCCCACCAGCTCAGCCCCCAAAACAACTGATGGCAAGTTTCTCACCAGTGACTACATATAAGAATGAAACTCCATCTTTTGGAGGATGCCATCATTGACCCAATGTCCCCTTGGCTTGGTGCTGTGCAGCCCTTCCCTTTGGATATCTCATCCTCCATCTTTAAATAAATTGAATCTTCTTAAATCTCCATTTGAGATGGCTATTTAGCCTTCCCATGTGCACTACCATGCTCGCCTTTCAGAGGGAACATATCACAATATAATAAAAACCATTATGACAAACCCACTGCTGAGATTATACTCAATGGGGAATACAAAGAGCATTTCCTCTAAAATCAAGAAAAAGACAGGGATGTGCACTTTCACACTCTTATTCAACATAGTACTAGAAGTCCTAGCCACAGCCATCAGACAAGAGGAAGAAATAAAAGACTTCCAAATTAGAAAGGAAGAAGTAAATTGTTATAATTTGCAGCTGACATGATGCTGTACATAAAGAACTCTAAAGATTCCATCAAAAAAACACACAAACTATTAGAACTGATATATGAATTTAGTAAAGTAGCAGGTACAAAATAAAAAGTCAGAAATAAGTTGCATTTTTTTACACAAATACATATGAATAAAATTAACCAAGAAGGTAAAAGACTTGTATTAAAAAAAAAACACCACACTCTGAAGATAGAAATTGAAGAAGATACAAATAAATAGAAGCATATACTATGCTAATTGATGGGAAGAATTAACATTATAAAAATGTCCATACTTCCTAAAGCAATCTATGATAATGCAATTCCTATCAAGATATTGATGACATATTTCACAATACTAGAACAAATAATCCAAAAATTTATATGGAATCATAAAAGACTTGAAATAGTCACAGCTATCTTGAGAAAAAAAACCAAAACAAAGTTGAAGGAATCAAGCTACCTGATATCAAACAATTCTACAAAGCCATAGTAGTAAAAACAGCATGGTACTGATATCAAAAACCAGCCATACAGATCAATAGAACAGAATTGAGAGCACAAAAATAAACTTACACTTAAATGGTTAATTAGTATTTGACAAAGTAGGCAAGAACATACAATGGGATAAAGACATTTCAATAAATAGTGTTGAGAAAATTGGACAGATTCATATAAAAAGATGATACTAGACCATCTTCTTACACCATATACAGGAAAACTATCATGTTTGGAAGGATCAGGGAGTAGTGGAGGTGGAAGGGGGCTTAGAGGGGATAAATGGTGATGAAAAAAATAAAATAAAAGAATTAACTCTATATAGATTAAAGTCTTAAATGTAAGAATCAATACCATAAAAATCATAAAAGAAAACATGAGGAGTAAAATCTCGGACATTTCTGTTAGTAATATATTTTCTGATATATCTCCTCGGACAGGAAGTAAAAGATAAAATAACAAATGGGACTACATCAAAGTAAAAAGTTTTTGCATAACAAAAGAAACCATGAACAACATTAAAAGACAGCTCATTGACTGGAAGAACATATTTGCCAATGATACATCTGATAAAAGGTAAATGTACAAACTTTATTAAGAACTTATAAAGTGAACATTAAAAAGAACAATCCAATTAAAAAAATTAGCAAAAAACGTAGATACTTCTCCAAGAAAGCATAGAGATGGCCAATAGACATAAGAAAAGATGCTCAATATCAGTAATCATCAAAGACAAATAAAAATCTTAATGATGAAGTATCAGAAAGGGCAACTAAGAAAACAATTCCATTTACTATAGTATGAAAAGTAAATAAAATACCTAGGAATAAATTTAACCAAGAGTGTAAAAGACCTGTACTCCAAAAATTATAAGACACTGAATAAATAAGTCAAATGAGTTACAAATAAATAGAGGTATATACAATGTTCATGAATAGAAATAGTTCACATTATTAAAATGTCCAAACTATCCTAAGCAATCTATAGATTCAACACAATTTCTATCACAATACCAATGTCATTTTTACAGAACTAGAAAAAAATATTCCAAACATTTATATGGAACCACAAAAGATCTCACATAGCCACAGCAATCTATAGAAGAACAAAGTTGAAGGAATCATGCTACCTGATATCAAACTGTACTACAAGGCCATAATAAACAAATTAGCCTGGTACTAGCATAAAAACAGACATATCCTATATAACAAAGAGTTAATGTGCTAATTGGACCAAAAAGCAGAATGACCATCTAGATGACTTTCAAACAAAGCTGAGGCTGTGAGGGCCAAGCCCCTTGCACAAATTTCATGCATCGGGCCTCTAGTAGGTCAATAAAACAGAAAACAGAGCTCAGAAATAAGCTCACACCTTTATAGTCAATTAATTTTTGACAAAGGAAGCAAAAACATACAATGAGGTAAAAAGTTACTCTACTCAATAAATGGTGTTGGGAAAAATTGGACAGATATGTGTAAAAAAATGAAAGTAGATAGCCTTCCTACACCATGCACTAGAATAAACACAAAATGGTTAAAGACTTAAATGTTGGACTCAGAACTATAAATCCCAGAAGAAAACATAAGCAGTAAAGTCTCAGACATTTCTTGTAGCAATATTCTATCTGATATATCACATTGGGTAAAGGAAACAAAAGAAAAATAAACTAATGGGATTACATCAAACTAAATAGTTTTTTGTGCACAGTAAAGGAAACCATCAACAAAATGAAAAGATAACTCACTGAATGAGAGAATATATTTGCCAATGGTACTCCTGATAAGGGGTAATATCCAAAATTTATAAAGAACTTTTTATATGCCAACACCAACCCTCTTCCCCCTGAAACCGCCCCCCCCCAAAAAAAAACACACACCAATAACAATCCAATTAAAATATGGGCAAAGGACCTTAATAGACATTTTTTTGAAGAGGACATATGATGGTCAGTAGACATATGAAAAGATGCTCAACATCACTAATCATCAGAGAAATACAAATTCTATCTAATAAAAGAATAATATTCAAATTAGGCATAACTCTGCCACAAAGATGGCCGCCCATAGCCACAAGGTGGCGGCACCCAGTCTGGCTCAGCCCCACTACTGAAGTGGTCAGGCCTGTTAGCCAGGCAGGTGGCGGGGAAGGCAGGGGGCCTGACGGGCAGAACAGGTGATCAGAGGGGAATGGGGGTCCGCTGCCCAGGCCAGAGGCCTTTGCCAGAGGCCTCAGGCATGAGCAGGGGCAGAGCCAGTGATTAGAGGGGTATGAGGGTGCCCTACCCAGGCATAAGGCCTGGGCCAGAGACCTCAGGCCTGGGCAGGGCCAAGGCTGGAGATCACAGGGGCCTGGGCTCTGCAAAGCCAGCAATTGGAGGGGCATCTTGAAAATACCTAAGAAAGTTGTCATTTTTAAATGGTGAAGGGACTGGAGTCCATGTTGATGAAAATACTTTGGTGGCTGCAGTGACTGGCAGTGGCTGCAGTAGTGGGGTGATGGGACTGGTGGCTTCCCCTGATTAGCCTGGTTGCCTCCCACAGAAGGAGGCGAGACTGTGGCTTAGGCTCGCTACCCAAGGGGAGCAAGGAGCTGGCCTAAGCCGTCAGCTGGACACCCCCTGAGGGCTCCCAATATATGAGAGGGGGCAGGCTGGGCTGAGGTACCCCTCGCCAGTGCACAGATTTTGTGCACTGAACCCCTAGTTAAAATTATAAGGAGTTATCACCTGTAAGAACAGTTATCATCAATAAGTCAACATACAATAAGTGTTGCTGAAGATGTGGTGAAAAGGGAGCCCTTTTGAACTGTTGATTTGAATGCAGATTGTTGTAGTTACTATGGGAAACAGTATTTTCTCAACAAATAAAAAATGAAATTGCCTCATTTCCACTTCTGGGAATATATCTGAAGAAACCCGAAACACTAATTGAAAGAATACAGGCACCCCTATGCTCATAGCAGCAGAATTTACAATAGCTAAGATCTGGAAACAGCCCAAGTGCCCATCAGTAGATGAGTGGATAAAAACATTCACACCTGGGAGTGCTACGGGGCCACAAAAAAGAAAGAAATCTTACCCTTTGTGATAGCATGGATGGACGTGGAGAGTATTATGCTAAGTGAAGTAAGCCAGTCGGTGAAAGACAAGCACCAGGTGACTTCACTTACATGTGGAATCTAATGAACAAAATCCTATATAATAAAGAGGGAATATGCAAATTTACCATCACTCCAGTCAATTTGCACCCACAGCTGAGGCTAAGTTCCCATAATGAGCCTTAAGGAGCAATCAGCAGGGCCCTGAGGCTGCGCGCCCACCCACCTCCTGCATGGGGCTTGACAGGGGACCTCAGGTCATGCCTTCCATCCACAGGGCTTGACAGGAGACCTCAGGCTGCTCCCCCTGCCCTGGCACCAGGCCAGAGGAACTCAGGCTGCACCCTCTTCCCTGCTGCCAGGCCGGGGACCTCAAGCCATGCCCCCCACCCTGGCCCCAGGCCAGGGGACCTGAGGCTGTGCCCCCCCCACCCAGCGGGACTTGATGGGGGCCCTCAAGGTGTGCCCTCTACCCTGGTACTGGGCCAGGGGACCTCAGGCCATGCCCCCCACCCCAACACCAGGCCAGGGGACCTCAGACTGTGCCCCCTGCCCCGGCACCAGGCTGGGGGATCACAGGCCACTCCCTCCTCCCAGCAGGGCTTGATGGGGGACCTCAGGCCATGCCCCCCTGCCCTGGCACCCAGGGGACCTGAGGCTGCACCCCCTGCACCTGGCAGGGCTTGACAGGGTGGGACCGGCTGGGTCTGGATCTAGCCCAATGAAGGGGGGCTGTCCAGGTTTGGGTCTCGAGCGATTATGAGGTGCACATGGGTGGTTAAAGACTTGACTCTGGGTTCCATGGTGCAGCCCAGACTCTGACAGGAGGAAGATTTTCATATACATTTTACTAATTTTCTTTAATCTCTGACACTTCTATTATAGAGAAAGGGCAAATAGCAATATTAAAATATTTCCTCTAATTAATCCCCTTTTAATGTGCACGAATTTCGTGCACTGGGCCACTAGTAAACTAATAAAATAAAATAGACTCATAGTGACAGAAAACAGGCTGACGGGGGGGGGGGGTTTGGGGACTTGGTGAAAAGTTGAAGGGATTAAGCAACAAACAAACAAACAAACAAACAAACACAAAGCTCCTTATAGACACAGACAATAGTATGGTGATTACCAGAAGGAATAGTAATGGGGGGTGGTAGAAGAGGGTAAAGTGGGGGTAGTGGTAGAAAGAGAGTTGACTTTGGGTGGTAAACACATAATACAATATACAGATGTTGTATTATAGAATTGTACTCTTGAAACCTATAAAATTTATTAACCATTATAACTTCAGTGAGTTCAATAAAAATGTTTCTTAAAAAGACTTTGGCAGGGTGCCTCAATTGGTTGGAGCATTGTCCTATATACCAAAAGATTGCAGGTTCTATTCCCAGTCAGGACACATGCCTAGGTTGTGGGTTTGATTTCCGATAGGTGTGCATATGGGAGGGAGATAGCCACCAATGGATGTCCCCCTCTCCCTATCTCTCTCCCCTTACCTTCCTTTCTCTAAAATCAATAAACATACCTTTGATGAGGATTTTTAAAAAAAGATTAAATGAGACAAAAATTAATACTAAATAAATACTAACAAATCAATCAGATGAAAAATAACATTCATTAAGGAAATTGAATTGATTGATAGGTGGTAGAAATAATTGGACGACTGGCAACACTTTCTACCTTGCAGCCAGGAGTTTTGGCATTATAGTGTATCTCGGAAATGTTGCTGTTTTCCTTACCAGTGAAATAAAACGAAACCAGTTTAGCTTTTTTTGTGTGCACTTCGTGCCCTCCGAGATTGTTCTACACTGCCCTCTGGGGGACAAATTTCATCATAGCCCATGCATTATACTTTCAGGAAAATCTTCTATAATATACTCCTATATAAAGACAAACTGTGCTTCAAAAATGTTTGCTTCATGACAACGGCACCAGAACATAATACCAAAATTAAAAATATTATAATTTATTATATTTTAATTGACATTATTAAATAGTGTTGTTTTTCATTCCAAGTATTTTAATATCTATAACAAATTATTCATCATTTATCAATATTCTTTTACATAATTATGTACCTCTCTTGGTTGGCTTTAAAACAAGAGTATACATATTTTTATATTTTAATATATTTATAGTTAGAACTCTGAGTTCATTATATTTACTTTCCCAATAAGTTTGCTCCTTTTATTTTTGACTATACATAGGATTACATTTTAAAGAATAAGTATGTTTTTTTAATTCACTTGCTATAGATCTTCATGCATAATCATACATAATCAAAGTTTAGTCCCCTACAATGTACATGTTCATGAAAACTAATTGGCTGGGTTATTAAAAAATTAATATATTTCTGTAGATAACAAAATGTTGGACTTGACTGGTTGATAAAAATCAATAAAACCAGGAACAAAGATGGAGACATATTTTAAGCAGATATATGACTTTAAGATCTTTCTTGAACTTTGAAAATCATTGTTTCTAAAAAATTTCACAGAATCTGAAGTGAACTTCATGAGAAAACAATTGTGAAAAAATGCATAATGATAGTATTATCCATATCTATGCTGCATTATTGTCTAATTTTATTTGGTCTGTGTGAACTGGGCTATGGTCTTTGGGCTGAGAACTAGACTAATTTACCACAAGGATGGAAGGAGAAATAAAGTGGCAATCTTTGGAGTTTCCTTTCCCATCCTTGACTGGATATTTCAACCAAAACATAAGCATCGGCATGCCAATCTCAGACTGCAAACTAAAGCCGCATGTAGGCGAATTCTTGTTTAACACTTTTATACTGCCAATCTAAAATGGGATGAGTGCCCCCCAAAATGGAGCTAAAGAGTAAACATTACTTATCTCTCAAATGTGACTTGTCTCTCTTGTTTTTCAACTCCCTTTATCTTAAGGCTACTGCACGTCATCCAGTGCCAGTATCTGAAAGCAAGTAGGTTACGTTCTATTTGTTTTCAACTGTAATATAGCTACAAACCCAATAACTAGTTAATAGAAACTAATCAAAACATGATAATTTCCAAAGGGCACTGCATACAGGGCTTGGAATTTAAAAGAAAGAAGGGAGCAAAGTAGAACAATTAAGAGAAGAGTTCACTCTTTATTGTGTTCACGTTACTGTGATAGCCAGACAGTAAGAATACATGTTAATTAAAAAAATGTTTAAACCTCACCTGAGGACATCCTTTTATTGATTTTATAGAGAGAGAGAGAGGAAGAGAGAGAGGGAGAGAGAGAGAGAAGGGGTGGGGAGAGAAACATTGATGTGAGAAACAGCAGTTGGTTGCCTCCTTGCCCCGGTATTGAACGCGCAACTGGGTATTGTTTACCCATGAAGATCTAAGGCTGGGAGTTGAACCCATGACCTTTCGGTTTACTGGATAATGCTCCAACAACTGGACCACACCAGCCAGGTTACATATTACTTTTTAAACTAACAAGCTGAAAGCTACAAAACTGTGTTGGAAAAGATGTATTGCTTAACCATCTATTCAATTAATAAATACTTGTTTATTGACTGTCAGCTATGTGAAAGTTTGATTAGTTTAAACAGAAAAAAAATAGACAATGATCTAATTTTAAATATGTGACTTTAAATCTCTGTTCTTTATTCCTTTCTCCATTTTGACTGTTGGTATCCACTTAGTATGTGTGTCTCAACATTTCAATGGAAATAGCATAAGGTTTGCTATCGGGCCAAATTACAATGGTGAATTCTCTGGGTAAGATGCACATTTACTAAGTTGAACATTTACAGCCACTGCCATTTGAAGTGTTGAACCTCCATTCATCTGAAACTTGCCTAATATTACATGACCTCTTGTATTTGTCTTGTATTGTTTTTAACTCTTGAAATACTGAACTTTTTAACACTGTATGTCTTATTCCCTCCAACTAAGACGGCAAGCTCTTGGAAAGAAATGCCTGTATTATGCCCCTCACCCCCATTCCTTACCAAGAGGGTCAACCTTGAACTGAACCTTGAACTCTTCCATTTTTTGGGAACGCCCTTGGGACATGCATTCTGAAAATGGACACAACACGTTTTTAGTTAAAATCTAATGGCCAAGAGCCCAGCCAGTGTAAACACATTCTTTCTATGTCTTCACTTTAACGACAAAAGATTATTTAGTTTTAGAGAAGAAAAATAGTGGATCCATTTTACTGTGTGTTAAGTATTGGGAACGAAGCTGCTGAGAGTCCATTGATTTTATGCTTATCATGGTGCAAAGCCCAAGCCTCCCTGTTATCCTCAGAGCTGAACAACGGATTCCAGGTGATATAGCTCCCCCTACCGCCACCCCCACCGCATGGGCACTTGAAGCCGACAGTTGTTTTGCATTAGGGTCCGCACCACCAGGCTATAAACCAAATGCAAACTCAGGGATTTTCAGCGATAGGCCCACAGTGAGAGAAGCGGGGCCGCACACAGAGGAGCAACCCCAGAAAGCAGCCAGACACTGCCTTTCTGGTGTTTTGCCTCTGAAGACAACCCCAATGTAGGTAGAGCATAGGAGGTGTATCTTGGTGCAGTGGCTGATGCAATGCTGTGAGCACACTCCAGCAGTTCAGATCTTTCTGGCACACCAGGAAGATGGCAACACCCGCCTGAGCCCCTCCTAGAGCCACGTACGTACACAGTACCCCGACCTTTACACTCATTGGCTCCCTAATAAGATGTTCTATGATTGGCCACCTCTGCTATAAATACTGCCGTACTTCCTCAATAAAATTAGACCTGCGTCACAGAACCTGGTCTCCGGAGTCGTGCATGCAAGCGTCCTAGCGCTAGGGGCTCTGTCGTCCTCACCTCTGGAAGACTCCCTGCTTCATATGGCGCCTGAACGTGGGGCCCCCAGAATGTCGGACTGGGTGAGTGACCCTCTGCAACATGGGCAATGTTCCCCCTGCCGCACGCGCCTCTTAGGCGTGAGCTCTCCATGCCATTTTGTAGAGTAGGCAAGTTAAGATACCAGAAAAGGAACTCCAGATGCTGTGGGAGTGCCTCTTACACTTTAATCCCTGGTTGTTAGAAGCCCCCGTATGGGACCCAGGCACTTGGGAGAAAGTACTCAAGCGTATAAGGTCTGCTGAGGTTCATGAAGGAAAAACATTTCTGCTTTCTCTAATACCCGCCATTTTGGCCATCCTCGCATGTCTCTCTGGAGTCCCCCTGAAACATCTCTGCCGATACCCAAAGCCCTTGCAGCCTCAGTGGAGGAGGGTCCCCTTCCCCCATGCTTCCCTCCAGAGCCCTCTGCACCCCCTGATCCGTGGGACTTGTTCATTAAAGAACGTTTGGACAAAAATGAAACCAAAAAGCCTACTGCCGAGCCTGCACCTTTGGGGGAGGGGAAGACGGTTCTACCTCCAGGTTTTACAACCAATAAACCTACCTAAAATACCAGTACTCAGGCTCAGTACAAGTTGGAGAGTTACGTACGGTGATACATGCATTTCTATACTGTCAGGACAATCCAGTTAATATCTTTTTCGATAGTGCTTATACAGTCCACACTGCGAAAGCTATAGGCTTCTCTGCCCTCAGAATTAAAGAAAATCTCCTCAAGCCTTTCCAGTAAACATAAACCCCACAGCTGCTAACAACTAACCCCTATAGCTCCTCAACTAGCCATCCCAGACTAACTCACCTTACACGAATTACAAGAGCTCTGTGGCCAGATTAATTGGGTAAGAAACAGTCTAATCAACACAGGGGAGAGGTTTTGCTTGTATCTTCCTAGAAGGCAAGAGACACCCCCTCTGGATTCCAGCGAGAGATGTCAAGCCACATGCCTTAAGAGATGAGTCGGAGACCAGTCACCCCACCAGTGGCAGAGATGGAGGACCTCTCACTTGAAGAGGAGACACGGCATCGTCAGAGGAGATGTCCCCGAGGCAGAAGTACTCACCCTATAATGTAGGGTGATATTAAGCCGCTTCACTTCTTGGTTAAGCCCTGCTAACCTATTCATTTGGGCTACCTTAGCTGGTATATTCCTCATAGCATTCTTCCTCTTCCGCTGTATGTTCACCATGATAGCCCGCATAACGGCACACAGGCCATGATTATACACATCCAACAGGCGCTAATAAAATAGGAAGGGGGAAATGTAGGTAGAGCACAGGAGGTTTATCTCGGTGCAGTGGCTGATGCAATGCCGTGAGCACACTCCAGCAGTTCAGATCTTTCTGGCAAACCAGGAAGATGGCAACGCCTGCCTGAGCCCCTCTTAGAGCCACATACACAGTACCCTGACCTTTACGCTCATTGGCTCCCTAATAAGATATTCTATGATTGGCCACCTCCACTATATATATTGCTGCACTTCCTCAATAAAATTAGACCTGCGTTACAGAACCTGGTCTCCAGAGCCGTGCATGCAAGCATCCTAGCGCTAGGGGCTCCGTCGTCCTCACCCCTGGGAGACTCCCTGCTTCACCCCAAGTAACAGAAGCACATGTGTACATGGGCAGAACTGTAAGCCTGAGAGACGGATGGACACATTTGGACTGGGGACATTCAGAGCAAGGGAGCGAGGGCACAAACCACGCAGGATGATGAGCGTCCACTTGTGGCCAGGGCTTTGTGTGCTAGTGAGCATGTGGGCTGTGAAATCCACTCCGCTATCATTGGCTGTGCGGTCTGGCCTGGCCTGGCTTCCAGGTACAAGAGAAGCAGGTGGCTTTGTTCCGGGATGTGAGTGAAGGAGTGGAGCCCTGGAGTAGAGAAGGTGATGCTCCCTGGTGGGAACTCGTAATCTACACCAAGGCTTGGACAGCATGAAACTCACTATCCAGCTTCCCGGCCCAAGCTTCGGACTGAGCTGGAAGTCCGCAGTGGGGAACAGACTCAAAGGCCAGCAAACAGCACCCTCGGGAAGTCAGGGTGTGGGCCCCATGAGTCCCCCAGCTAGAACGGTGGCTCCAAGCTCCTACCACTCTCCCCAGCAGCCAGCACTACATTCCATTTAAAAATCACACTCACGTGCACCGGTGAACAACTGCAGGAGGCGAATAAACAACCCCAGGCAGCTTTGCCCTGGCTGGCAGTTTTGTCATGAAGGACCTCGCAGCTGCCTTGAGCCCTGGCCTCACAGCCGTTGTGACTTTGTCTGGAGCTGCTTTTCTCAGAACCCCTGACCCACGGTCTGGGAAGCCAGGGTGGGGCAAGGCCTGTCGGGAGCTCTTAGCTGTGGAGCTGGGTCTTTCCCTCACTTGCCTTTGCTGCTGGGCTGTCCCTTGCTCACCTGCCTTCACTGCCGGTGTGGAGGTTTCCCGGCACAGTGGCTTTGCTTCCGCTTGGCAGAAGGAATCTGTGGGCCTTCTGGGTAAGTGGCAGTGACCATCATGAGCCCTCACAGCCACTGCCGTGTGGGCAGTACAGGCCTCCCTGCACCAGGCCCGCCTCCCCTACCCCTCTCCCTGCTGCCACTTGCCCAGGGCTGCCCCTGAGCAAGCTGCAGCAGGTCATCGGGTCCCCAATGCTGCAAGTGCCTGCCCCCATCACCAACTGCAAGTTTCTACCCACCTGGTTGGTGGTTACTGTGATGGGCGTCCTGACCAATTTGCATATTACTCTTTTATTAGTATAGACTAGTGGCCTGGTGCACAAAATTCATGCATGGGGTTGGGGGAGAGGAAGAGGTGTTCCTCAGCCTGGCCTGCACTCTTTCCAATCTGGGATCCCTCAAAGGATGTCCTAAGGCTGGTTTACAGGGATTGGGCCTAAACCAGCAGTCGGACATCCCTCTTGCAATCTGGGACTGTTGGCTCCTAACCATTCACCTGCCTGCCTTTTTGATTGCCCCTAACCACTCTGCTGGTCTGCTTGCCCCCACTTTCCCTCCCCACTGGCCTGCTTGCCCACAACTGCCCCTCTGCTGGCCTGCTCACTCCAAACTGCCCCTTCCCCCACTGTCCTGATCAACTCCAACTGACCCCCACTGATGGCCTGCTTGCTCCCAATTGGCCCACCTGCTTGTCTGCTTACCCCTAATGGCCACACCCCCATCAGCCTGGTTACCCACAACTGCCCTCACCTCTTGGTCTCTAATCGCCTCTACCTCAGCCCTGCCACCATGGCTTTGTCCAGAAGAACGTCGGAAAGGTCTCCTGAAAGGTCTCCTAGTCTAATCAGCATATTACCCTTTTATTAGTATAGACAGAGGTCTGGTGCATGGGTGGGGGCCGGCTGGTTTGCCCTGAAGGGTGTCCCGGATCAGGGTGGGGGTTCCCTTGGGGCATGGGGAGGCCTGGGTGAGGGGCTTGTGGTGGTTTGCAGGCTGGCCACACCCCCTTCAGGGCGGGGGTCCCCACTAGGGTGCCTGGACAGCCTGGGTGAGGGGCTGATGGCTGTTTTCAGACTGGCCACAGCCCCTTCAGGGTGGAGGTCCCTGCTGGCATGCCTGGCCAGTCTGGGTGAGGGGCTGTTGCTGTTTGCAGGCTGGCCAAGGCCCGCAGTGACCCAAGCTCCCAGTGAGGCTGGCTGAAAGCAGTTATCTGGAATTTATTTATCTTCTATAATTGAAACTTTTTTGGCTTAAGCAGAGGCCACAGCCGGCCAGGGTGGGTGGGAAACTTAGCTTCCTCCATCACTGGGACAGCCAAGCCTCCTGCTTGCTCCAGCTTCATGGTTGCCAGCCATCATCTTGGTTGGGTTAATTTGCATATAGTTTAAGGTGACCAGATGTCCCACTTTTGGCGGGACAGTCCTGATTTTTAACAGTTTGTCTTGCGTCCCACGACGTTTTACAAAAGTGCCAATTACTCTTTGTAATATTTTAAGTAATAATAAAAAAGAAAGAAAGAAAGAACCCTCCCCTCCTCCCCACCCTCCCTGGTCAATGGTGTACTGCTTTAAATCTGGTCACCTTAATATAGTTACTCTGATTGGCTGGTGGGCGTGGCTTGGGTGTAGCAGATTGACACCAATTTGCATGTTTCTCTTTTATTAGTGTACATGCTCACTCTGACTAGATTTCACTTCAGTTTATTTATTAAGTCAAGAGTCCCCATGTCACTATTTCATTATATTGCATTATCTTTCTAATAAAATTTTAGTTTTCTCTTGATGAAGCTAATTCTGAACTCACTACTACAAACTGCAAATTAGCTTTTATTACACTTTAACTTTTAAAATATTTCAGAGAGAAACCAAGATGGTGGCATAGGTAAACACCGGAATTGTGGCTGTGCACAACCATTTCAAAATCACAATGAAAAGAAAAAACGGACACCACCCAGAACCACAGGAAGGCTGGCTGAGTGAAAATTCTACAACTAGAAAGAGACTGAGACTCAGAGGAGCTGCGGAAGCAAAGTACGGAGGTACGGAGGCGCGCGCACGGGGCTCTGGGAGAGGGCTGGCACCAGAGAACGTGGTACTTTCTCAATCCAGAGGGAGCCACAAGCTTCCGGCGGCTCTGAACTCCAGTTCCAGGGGAGTTTCTGGGGACCCAGACGCATACCCAGAGAAGTGGGACTAACTGGCACAGGAGGAAATCGAGTCTCTCTCGGTGTTGCTTGCAGCGATTACTGTGGGACACAGGGACCCAGTGTTTCTTAGCACAGGGCTGAGAATCAGCCATAGCTGACTCCCCAAGGCCCCACCCCTCCCAAGATGCATGCAGAGGCTTTTGCATATAAAAGGCTGATTAGCCTCAGGCAAAGGCTAAAATAGCAACTCCTTAGAGATACAAGAGCCAGTGTACCCAGTGGTCAGAGTGGGACCACCCTAAATACAACTCCTCAGATTCACAAGGGACACACTCAGGGCAGCCTCAGGGAGTACCAAAGCCCCACTGAAACAACTCTTGCCCCATAAGGGTGTCTCCAGCACAGAAGTTCTCCCACTGTAGACACAGCTGACTCTCATAACCAAGTGGCTTGGAGGTCAATTCCTCTCAGTGATCACCTAACACAGAAAGCCACTCTATCAACCCAAGGAAGCAGCCAAAATGCGGAGACAAAGAAACAGGTCACAAATAACAGAAATGGAGGAAAGCAAGTGACTGGATATAGAGTTCAAAACCACAGTTATAAGGTTTTTCAAGAATTTTCTAGAAACCGCCAATAAACTTAGTGAGATCCTTGAGGATATGAAAAAGGACCTGCTAGAAATTAAGCATACACTGATTGAAATAAAGAATAATATACAGAGATCCAGCAGCAGACTAGAGGATTGCAAGAATCAAGTCAAAGATTTGAAATGTGAAGAAGCAAAAAACACCCAGTTGGAAAAGCCAAAAGTAAAAAGAATCCAAAAATATAAAGACAGTGTAAGGAGCCTTGGGACAGCTTCAAGCATGCCAACATCAGAATTACATGGGTACCAGAAGAAGAGAGAGAGAGCAAGATATTGAAAACCTATTTGAAGAAATAATGACAGAAAACTTCCCCTACCTGGTGAAAGAAATGGACTTACAAGTCCAGGAAGTGCAGAGAACCCCAAACAACAACAAAAAAAATCCAAGGAGGACCACACCAAGACACATCATAATTAAATGCCAAGGGCAAAAGACAAAGAGAAAATCTTAAAAGCCACAAGAGAAAAGCAGTTAGTTACCTACAAGGGGGAACCCATATGACTGTCAGCTGATTTCTCAACAGAAACTTTGAAGGCCAGAAGGGAGTGGCAAGAAATATTCAAAGTGATGAAGAGCAAGAACCTACAACCAAGATTATTCTACCCAGCAAAGCTATCATTCAGAATTGAAGGTCAGACACAGAGCTTCACAGACAAAAAAAAAGCTAAAGGAGTTCATCACCACCCAACCAGTATTATATGAACTGCTGAAAGGTATCCTTTGAGAAGAGGAAGAAGAAAAAGTAAAGATAAAAATTATGAACAACAAATACAGATCTATCAACAAGTGAATCTAAAAATCAAGTGAATAAAAAATCTGATGAACAGAATAAACTGGTGACTAGAATAGAATCAGAGGCATAGAAAAGGAGTGGACTGACAATTTTCTGGGGGAAAAAGGTGTTGGGGATGCGTGAAGAGAATGGACAATGATCATATACCTATGGATGAGGACAGCGAAGTGGGGGGGTAAGGACAGAGGGTGAGGTGGGAACTTGGAGGAGGAGAGCTATGGGGGAAAGAAGAGGAACAACT
Source organism: Murina feae (assembly GCA_004026665.1). Lineage (NCBI taxonomy): Eukaryota > Metazoa > Chordata > Mammalia > Chiroptera > Vespertilionidae > Murina > Murina feae. Next base: position 21,411 of record PVJC01020028.1, read on the forward strand.
GTAATAATCTGAACAATAAAGATTTAATAAAAAAAAAGACAAAAAAATTTCAATGTTTCTGACAATAATTTTGTAGTCTAATATTTATTTACTGTTTATATTAATCACCATAACTGAATTAATCTAGCTATATATTTGATTTATTTGATACTGTTTCATAATACCAGAGAGGTTATAGAATATTTCAGAGTGTTATTTCTGTGAATATTGAGTTTTCTTTTGCTTAAAATTTGATAGTGAGCTTTTGGCTTTCTTTGATAATTTTAAAAAGGAAACTTAAAAGAAAACTTGTGAGGTTGCTAAAACACAATCCTGACATCTGAATATGTATTTGATTTCTTATTTGCTGATTTCTCACTACCATAGAAATCTTTCAAATATGGTCACAATTACCCTCAAAACATATTTCAATCCTCATCCTTGAAGGCTTTGACATAAAACTTTCAACTGTAATTTCATTGGTATACTTTTAAGTTGCTCTCTGTATTAGATTTTTTAAAAACAAGAATTGATGAATTTTGGCCCGTTTTTTGCCTCACTCAGTTACACATTTAGATTTACACATATATTTGCCCCTCCATCTTCCTGTCTAACTGTGCACTTCATTGCTGTTTAAAGTATGATAACTCTAAAGAAAGAAACACAAATGGATTGTACCAAAATGAACTTTGAAGGTTCCTGGGTAGGCACTTTCAGAATGTTTATGTTGAAAACTAGGCAGCTGAACTAATGTACACAATTCCAGGTCCCATTTTACTCACCTTCATTTCACATACATTAGCACCAATAGACAGAGCAATGGGAAAAATGCTTGTTATACCATTTATTTTTCTAATTATGACAGATTAACAATAAGGCAAATCATTTTGTTCTTTGAGGATAAAATTGCAGGAACAAACTCAATCGCTCCAGTTTTTTTAAGTGGCAAAGTCTGATTATAAGACTAGTTGAACTCCATATCCTAAAGTGAGATTGGAATCCATATGTCTAAGGAGTAAATTTCTTTAATTAATCTTAAGCAATCCACACTTCTCCAACCCTCACAATTGAGGCAACTTCAACTTTTGATCAGTGGCTTTAAAAACACTTCTGCTAGAACTAAATGTCATCAGCATAAGAGAGCCCATGTACATCCGTCACTTGTTGGAATTATCTATCTCTTAAGCTAATGATCTTTTACAGCTTTATTAATGGCTCTGGAGAGGGAATATAACTCATTAACACATTTTTATTTTTCAGATGGTCTAATAGTAAAAATTTCAACATATAGCTGGTTAGAACAAGAAAACTATTCTAATTGACCTTGAAAAGTAATAAACAGAGCAGTCAAGGTATTCACTGAATAGATGATAATAATTTAAGAAGATATGTGTGAAATATTACCCATAGTTATTTTAGAACAAAAGTTTAAGTATAATATCTAGTATAAAATTGGCACTAATTTAAACTATATATGTGATTGGTTTTGACTAAGGAAAGAAATTAATTTTTAGTAAGTTTTCTAATATAATTGAGAGGCTGGATCTTTTATCAGTTGGAAATTGGTCTGACTTAAACTTGGGTTAATTTTCTTCCTGATTTCTCCACTTCTTAAAAATCCCACCCTGGTCTGATCCATCACTTTTCAGCAAATGGTGCTCAGAAAACTGGGTATCCACATGCTAAAGAGTGACATTGGACCCTTACTTTATATCATATATAAAAATTTAACTCAAAATGGATCAAAGGCCTAAATATATGATGCCAAACTACAAAATTCTTAGAAGAAAAAATAGGGGAAAATATTATGATATTTTTGGATATGAAATCAAAACATAAGCAACAAAAGAAAACGATAAATTTGTACTTCATCAAAAAATAAAAACGTTTGTGTATCAAAGAACACTATCAAGAAAGCAAAAAAGCAATTGGCAGAATGGGAGAAAACAGCTATATTAATAAAAGGGTAATATGCTAATTAGACTGAATATGTTCTGGACATCCTTTTGGACATCCTTCCTGACGAAGCTGGGACTGAAGGGAAGCCAGCCCGGGTCCCAGGTGCCTGCTGGTGGCTGGAGGAGGGAAGTCTGGGTCCTAGGTGCCAGAGGGAAGCCAGTGCTGGCAGCTGGGGGAAGGAAGGCCTACTCTTGCATTAATTTTGTGCATTGGTCCTCTAGCTTATAAATAATATGTCTGATAAGGGATTAATATCCAGATTGTATTTTAAAAACTTCTGCAATTCAACAACAAAAAATGAACAACCTGATTAAAAAATAGAACTTGAATAGATATTTCTTCAAAGAAGATAGACAAGTGTCTAATAAGCACATGAAAGGATGCTCAACATCACTAACATGAGGGAAATGAAAATAAAAATCAGACTATGATATTACTTCACACCCATTAAATGGCTATCATTTAAAAAACAACAGAAAATAAGTGTTGGCAAAGCTATGGAGGAATTGGAACCTTTGTGCACTGCTGGTGGGAAAATGGTACAGCTACTGTGGAACACAGCATGCCAATTCTTAAAAAAATTAAACATAGAACTATCATATGATCAAGCAAATGCGGTTTTTGAGTTTATATCTAATACTAGGGGCCCAGTGTACGAATTTGTGCACCTTGAAAAGGAACTGTGAGCCACAAGGCTGTGGTGGGCACAGGGACAGGTCTTGGCCCATATTCTACATTCCTGCCCAGCCCTTCCTGTTGTGGCCCCCAATCCCCTGTCAGCTGGAAGCCCCACTCCCACTGACGGTGCCAGCCACACATTCACACCCACTGATGGCTTGGAGCAATTGGGGCCAGCGCCAGCAGTGGGTGCAAGTGGCAGCTGCTGCCCAGATAGCCCCTCAGGTGCAGGGGAAGTAGAGAAGCCCTGAGGAAGAGATCGGGACTGGTGCCGGACACTGGCAGCAGGTGCAAGGGGCAACTCTGGAACTGGCAGTGGGAATGCGTGCTGGGTGGGACTGCGGCATATAGGAGCAAAGAATTTTCAGTAACCACCAGAGGCTCACCCCAGTGACAGCGACTCATGCCCTGCCTTGGTCTGGTGTTCCTGCTTACCTGCTCCACCATCCCGCCACGGCTGGCGCCTGCCATGTTCCACACTCTGCTGCCTGCTGCCAATGCCCGCCATGTTCCGCGCATGGCCCCTGGTGGTCAGTGCACGTCATAGCAACCCGTTGTTCAGTTGTTCTGCTGTTTAGTCTATTTGCGTATTAGGGTTTTTTATATATAGATGATTGAAAGCAGGGACTCAAACAGGTATTTGTATACCTGTGTTCATAACAGCATTATTCACAATAGTCAAAAGATAGATGAATGGAGAAGCAAAATGTGGTAGGTACCTTCTGAGATGCTTAATTTAATGTGCCAATGTCCAGGATGTTTTTTGGATAAAATTGACATTTAAACTGGTGAACTGTGAACAAGCAGATTATCCTCCATAATGTGGTGGGCCTCATCCAATCACTTGCAGTCCCGATAGAATTAAAAAACTGGCCTCCTGAGCAAGAGGAAACTCTCCAGTAGACTCCTTTCTGCCTTCATCTGCACCATCAGCCTGTTGGCCTTTGGACTGGAATGGCATCATTGACTCTTCTGTGTCCAGGCTGCCAGTACTAGGACAGGATCTACATTAGTGGTTCCCCCAGGGCTCGAGCATGCTGGCCCACATTGCAGACCTTGAACTTCCCAGCCTTCATAACTATGTAATTACAATAAATCTCTTTACATGGGAGTTGGTTCTGTTTATCTGGAGAACCCTGGCTCATACACTTGCAAGAGATACATGTGTAAGTATTTGTATATTTGTCTTCCTTATCTGTAGTCATAACATTTGTCAGAGCTCTCAGTCGCTATTGCTAGTGTTTTATATTTTACTCAGTGTTTCCTGATGCTTAATTTCTGTTTGTTTTCAATGCTCTATTACCCCGGGAGTCCATACATTTTATAATAATGCAATGCTCACTTCCGTGGGCATGAATCCTTCCCTCTGACATCGGACAACAATTTCATCTACCGTTAGTGGTTCACTACAGTCTGTTTCTTATCCCCCTTCCTTGCTTTCTTACATTCATTCCGACATGACCACCTTAATCTCAAAGCGCCCCATCCTTTAGCAAGCACTGGGCAACTGGCAAGAGTCAGCCTCTGAGGTCTCGCTAAGGAAGGCAAGGAGTAAGGTCCCAAGCTAGATAGGCTGTCAGACAGGCAGCTGAGTCAGTGCCAGTGGGTACTGGCTGTCCCTGCTCAGTGCTCCTAACAGCTCCCTCTACTCCAGGGAGTGGAAGGGAGCAGGAGGAAGCTGGAACCCAGCAGCTGCCCTCTCCAGATCCCCAACTGGAATAAACCCAAGCACAGGAGGGTGAAGAGTGCTTGAAGATAACCTGGCTGACTCCAGCAGAGAAACTTTTTCCAACGTTCCAAAGTTTTAGTACTTAAAATAACAGATATCAATGACTTTTAAAATTTTATTTTTGACCACTTTCAATAATAAAATACATTAATAGCAATTAAATAGGGATAGACTGTCATTTTGCTACAATATCATATTCACTAATGTGGATTTTAGCTATCTCCCATCTCAAATCATTGTCCTTGTGTTTTCAGTCCACTGAACAATCTTACCAGATAAAAAGACAGGATGTCCAGTTACATTTGAATTTCAGGTAAAAAAACCCCAGATAATTTTTAGTGTATGTCCATGCAACTAAAACGTTATTTATTGTTTATGAGAAATTTAATTTTAACTGGATGTCCTGCATTTTATCTGGCAAACTTATGCATCCCCCAGTTTTGACTGCGACCTTCAAATAGTAAGCCATGACCACCAGCATAGGCTTTTTATCGTAAATCCACATTTGGCCTTTTTCCACAAACCCTTTACCTCCTGTTCCTTCATCCAAGTCATGGGCAACTGTGTCCTAAGGTATGACAGCCTGAAAGCTTTTGATTTGGAACTAGATATAACACTCTCTTTGACATGTGACCTGAGTCAAACAGAATAGGGCTAGCACCTCCCTCCCTGTAGGCTACTTCCGTTAAAAAGTCTAAGGTAACATCAGCCTCGTGGTCAGCTTCATGACACTGATGACTAAAACGCATCTTCCCCAATTGGTGTTTTATTCCTCGTGTTCTTTGCAAGCCTTACTTCACTATTTTAAACCATCACAGCAACAACTTTTTCTTGTCCTTTTCACTTCTGAGCTCTCCTGGGAGCAAGCTCCTTTGTTTGAGATCATGTCATCAGAATTTCATGTTATCTCTGAATATTTTTCTCTAAAAATTAAAAATTCTAAATCTACACAGTATATGCCAACCAATGTCCATGTAGTAGGTGCTTTATATATATTATCTTTTTAAATTTTCCCATACCCATGAGAGGGAAGTTCTATTATTTCTGGTTTACAGGAAACAGAGGCTCAACAGAACCAAGTGCCTTGTCCAAGTCAAGAATTGCGGTGAAAGTGAATTTGCTGCAAGTGGAAATGGCAAGGACAGACTATGTTGAGCCTAGATGGTTTGATATAATCTCAGCCTCAGAAACAAGGTACCTGGAAAGAACGGGCCAACGGGCAGTCTCAGGCAGCTAAAGGGCCATCAAGGGCAGGGATAGCATTTGATCTCACTGCAGCAGCTGCCAAACTGCTTGTCAGAGCTCATCTCCAGGCAGATTTTGAACTGGTCATTGTCATTAGGAGATAAAATAAGAGCTTATAGAACCCAAGCCCAGATTAGACTAACCAGGGCTGGAGTGGCCAAATATTTGGAATTTCTAAAAATAGATATAATTTTTGTCAAACAGTAAGCAAAATGCAATTTTAAAATATACAAATTGCTTTTTAAAAAAGTCCAATAAATGTGGTTCAGCAGTTGAACGTTGAACCATGTTCTAAGAGGTTACAGGTTCAATTCCTGGTCAGGGCACAAGCCTGGTTTGTGGGCTCAACTTCCAGTATGGGGCGTGCAGGAGGCAGCCAATCGATGTCTCTCTCTCATCATTTATATTTCCATCTCTCTCCCTCTCCCTTCTTCTCTCTAAAAATCAATAAAAACATATATATGTGTATATATATGTAACCACCAGTTGCCTGAAAGAGTTTATTTCTTTTTCTCCCCTCGTGTACTGCTTCAAATGATATGGCATTGTAGCACAAGAAGAGGACCTTAAAAATCACTTAGTTCTTCATTTATAGAACATGGAAGTCAGTGTGGTCATATCACTTATCCAAAAGTGTAGAGGCTACATTTTCCAGTTCTGTTTTACTTAAACTACATTAATGTTATTATTATTGTTGTTAACCCTAAATAGGATTTATAGAGATACAGAGTATCTCTGTCATCTGTATTTATCTATCATCATCTATCTACTACCTACCTATCATCTACCTACCTATCATCTACTTACTTATCTCTATATCATGTATCTATATCTATCATCATCACCTTTCTATCTATTAAACAATTTTCTTCTTTTGTCTTGTCAAATAGGCCTAAGATGCTTTCTCTTTGCAAGTAAATAACACCCATCTAGTGGTAACCTGAGTTGCAGTCAGAAGTCCCACAGCATGTAACCGCTAAAGCCAGGAAATCCAAATGTCCCACACTCATAGGATGTCGCTCTCTTTCTATACAGAACCTTGTAAATGGTCTTTTTTGTTTTAAAAATATACTCCGTTTATTAAGGCATAGAGTAAACAATGAGCTCTCTAAGCCAATAAAAAAGGGATGTTTTAATGGTTGAAGAAGGCAACCACAGCGCCACATTATCGCAGAGCAACTCTCTACCCAGCTATATTTCACTATGAAAAAGGTTTAGGAACAGAATGACACTTCCCAAAATACTGCTCGGCAAGTTTTCTTAGAACCTTTCAGGATACCAGAAATTGGCAGCTTGATAGATTAGTTACTTGTTCTCTCCTAGGGAGTATAAGTATGATTACTTACACTCAAGATTACTCAAGGGGCCAGTTACTCCAGAAGCTAGCCTGAATGTTTATGTTATTTGAAATTAACATGCCAACACTAGATTTCTTTGCTTAATATTTTCCAGTGTATATTTTACTGTCTCTTTCCTTTCAGCTTTTCTGCATTTTTAAAAAAATCTTTATTGTTCATATTATTACAGTTGTTCCTCTTTTTTCCCCCCATAGCTCCCCTCCTCCCAGTTTCCACCCCACCCTCTGCCTTTACCCTCCCCCCCACTGTCCTCCTCCATAAGTGTATGATTTTTGTCCAGTCTCTTCCCACACCCCCAACACCCCTTTCCCCCTGAGAATTCAGTCCACTCCCTTTTTATGCCCCTGATTCTATTCTATTCTCCAGTTTATTCTGTTCATCAGATTTTTTATTCACTTTATTTTTAGGTTCACTTGTTGATAGATATGTATTTGTTGTTCATAATTTTTATCTTTACTTTTTCTTCTTCCTCTTCTCAAAGGATACCTTTCAGCAGTTCATATAATACTGGTTGGGTGGTGATGAACTCTTTTAGCTTTTTCTTATCTGTGAAGCTCTTTATCTGACCTTGAATTCTGAATGATAGCTTTGCTGGGTAAAGTAATCTTGGTTTTAGGTTCTTGCTCTTCACCACTTTGAATATTTCTTGCCACTCCCTTCTGGCCTTCAAAATTTCTGTTGAGAAATCAGCTGACAGTTGTATGGGTGCCCCCTTGTAGGTAACTGACTGCTTTTCTCTTGCTGCTTTTAAGAGTTTTCTCTTTGCTTTTGGCCCTTGGCATTTTAATTATGATGTGTCTTGGTGTGGTCCTCCTTGGATTTTTTTTTTTTTGTTTGGGGTTCTCTGCACTTCCTGGACTTGTAAGTCCATTTCTTTCACCAAGTAGGGGAAGTTTTCTGTCATTATTTCTTCAAATAGGTTTTCAATATCTTGCTCTCTCTCTCTTCTTCTGGCACCCCTATAATTCTGATGTTGGCATGCTTGAAGTTGTCCCAGAGGCTCCTCACACTATCTTCATATTTTTGGATTCTTTTTTCTTTTTTTTCTTTCTTTTTTTTTTAAATTTATCTTTATTGTTCAGATTATTACAGTTGTTCCTCTTTTTTCCCCCATAGCTCCCCTCCTCCCAATTCCCACCCCAACCTCTGACCTTGCCCCCCCATTGTCCTCATCCATAGGTGTACAATTATTGTCCAGTCTCTTCACGCATCCCCAACACCCTTAACCCCCGAAAATTGTCAGTCC